>JASFAX010002719.1:0-44930 GCA_030737875.1 Allium sativum | reverse complement strand
GAAATGGTTTGGTGGCACGTCGTGGCTAGTGGCAATTTATAGGTAAGTGAGCCATGGAATCTGATTCCCAAATGAAGGAATGAGGGGGGGTATTTATAAGTAAGTTTCAGGACTAGTGGAAATTCTGTAATTATCTCTGAAAAATGCCATGAATCCATGTCGTGGAGAGAAATGACTTCATATCGCATGGCACCCCCTCTTTCTGCTAGAGAATGACACATACTTATACTACGGCACGTCATAACTCTATGTCGTTAAACGACTTAACTTGCGGAACGGTATCGTTTACGGCATGGTAGATCACAACATGTGGTTTTGTCCTGATACCCAAGAAATGGCTTGATTTCTCGTGTTAAGGAACGACATAAAGGTATAACGGCATGGTTTTAAACCGCTTTCAATGGCATGAACCTGTGGCGATATAAAGATGTCCTAATCTGGGCACGACTTGGCTTTGATGTTATGAACTAAAGACGGCATGGCTTAGGGACGACTTGGCCCCCTTGGAATGACTTGATGAGGAATGATATAACCTGAAGGCAGCATGGCTTTTGGCGGCATGGAGCTAGATGCCTTGACTCCCACGACATGGTTTGAAATAAGCCTAATAACCTAACCATTAATGACACGACTTAAACAACATTTTAATGCTATTTTAAGCCAGCATTTTTATGTGTTAAAAATTACATATTAATTTTCTTGCCAAATTTTAGATTATATAATATAATAAAATATTCCTAAAAGTAGATTATTTTTATAACATTTGACATAATTGAATTTATTTATAAATCCTTATGGATTTATTTAAATTATATTTACTTTTTATACATCGAAATAATTTCATCGTTTTCTTTTTAACAATTCACAATTTCCTCTTGTAAATTCATTTTTGAATTTAAATTCCCAAATTAATCCAAAATAATTATTTTATCTCATTTATAAACATTGTTTATAAATCAAATGCTTGTTTTTATATAATTAAAACAAGTAATTACATCTAGCCCAATCAAATTTCAATTTCTGTTATTAAAAAATAGTTTTTCCCTTTTCAAAACTCGAATTCCTTTCCAATATATTTTACGGTACTTAAATACCAATTATTTCAGGGTCAATGTTATTCAACATCCCAAACACACAATAATCAACCATATATTATTTGTCACACCATATAATGCAATATATGAAAAACAACAATATAATTGTTGAGGAATCCGGTTGGATTCCCCCAACCTATTTCCCTACATCCACAGATGTTAATCAATATAAACAACAACAATTTCTTAACAATGTGAGACATTATAAAAAACAGAATCAATATTTAACCAACGTTATATATATAATTGTACATGTTATTTCAACCAATTTATAAGCAGTTTATCCAAACAACCATCACATAACATTCAATCATCATTTATCAGTGCTAAAATATATTTATAAAATTATTGAACTGGACAGAGTGAGTGAGTTTACTCACCTTGTCGTTAATCGCTGAAAAACGATTAATGTCGGTTGGTTAAACTACACCATTAATTTTGTCATTCATTTTAACGAGCTCAAAATGATTCCAAACTAGCTTCATAATGTAGGCCCCCCTTCATGCGGTTCCAACGAATCAGACAGTTTGAAATTCCGATATCGTATGTGCAAGATATGACATTAACAAATTTATATACTAATTTAAATTAAATAACTTAATTTTAATTAAATTTGGGCCTTACAGAATCTACCCAGCCCATTGAAAACATGACCCGCCTCTTCCTACCATATGCTTTTTCTTTCCCAACCAAAACATAGAACCCGTCAGCTTCTTTTCTTTCTTTCCATAATTTTTTTTAGTTTTGGGCTTATTTCGGCCCAATGTCCAAATCTCCCACCCGCTTATGCACAGTTATCTTCCTCCCGCTGAAACAAAACACGCGAGCTCTTGTACATATCCCTCCATACGCTGCATATTTTCCTTTTTTCGAAAGTTGCTCGCCCATGGCCACATTCCCATTCTTCAAACTCCTTCCCTATACCACCGTCCCCTCCCTCTTCATCTTCTCTCCACCATCCCAGCCATTTCACTCAGCTCGCAGAACTTCGGTGAACCCCAATCTCAACCTCTACCACATTGTCGTACAACGACAACGAGAAAAAGCTCGCTCCAAACTTCATCAATAAAAACACGGATGTACCAAATGATGCCATCAATCCGTATAAAATATCCAAAATGGCAAACAATCACCCAATGCAAACAAATCGAACCCTAACGTGTTGTTCGGAAAAAAACAGCGAATGTCAGGAGCTTCAAACCCTTTAAAGGTGTTATAGGGATGTAGATAATTTCTTCCTGAACTCCAAATTATTTACTTCATGATTTTTAGCAAAGTATATGTTTTGATTCGAATTTTTAAACGCCATAGAAAGTTTGACATTTAGTTTTTTGAAGAAGAATTTACGAATGGTTTTCCTCTGTATTTATATAGTTTAGATCCTTGGTTGCCAAGGAATAGGGTAAATAGGGTATACAATATAGGTTGGCTACAATGTACATGGTTTGTAAATTTTTATTAAAAGGATTTGAGTACCCTGCTTTTTTTCACGTTTCAGCTAGTTGTCTATGCTGCAGATTCTAGAATGGCAATGAAAAGTAGTATTAGGGGTTATTATATTCATCTATTTTGATTCAGCTTTTACATTGATTTTCTTCAGCTTGTAAACTTTCCTTAGGGTAGGCTTGCTTTTATCTTAGCCATGTACTCTCTTTTTTGTTAGGATGGCATGTTGAAATCATTTAGAACATAGGTCTCCAAGCGTATAAAGTAGCATGCATTGTATATATGTATATATAAAAATATATACAAGAATGCCTACCAATTAAGAAAAGGAGACAAGAAGGATTCGTGAAAAGGGGCATGCATATGGTTGTGAAAATGGGGTTTTTGCCGTGTGAAAAGTATCTCGGATGTGAAGGAATGAATATATATATTTAATATATTTATTTGTTTAAGTAATAAATATTTTTGGCATTCATTATATAAGATTTCGTTTACAACGAACCATTATTGACAAAAAAAAACCATTGGAACGAGCAAAGCACCATGATCACAAAACGATAATAAAATAGACAAGTTTATTTAATTTGTGAAGTTCCAAAAATGCCCATTTAGGGTGCAAAATTCGTTAAACGAAAAATAGTTTATTTTTCCAAAATAAAAATTACAGAAAATTCTATAAATAAAATTAACAATACGTCTTAAAAATCTTATCCAAATTTGAAACCAATATTTTTGTTAACTAGCCTTTTGGTCCGGTTACCAAAAGTACACAAGACACGCTCGTCTACACATATTGCGTGATATTACAGCCCGGAGGCGTCGCCAATGTCATCCGGGGTCCAATACCAGAAGACTCGAGTCTGGCCACTTAGCAGGATGTCGCATCCCTCGAACACAACCTCCATCAGTATCCGTCCGCATCTGAGCTGAAGGCGAGCCGTGTTCCGAGCGGAAGACGAGCCGTCAAGCGGGTCCGGGCGCAACGCCGGTGGGGGTCCAAGGCCCCATAGTCCCGGCGGCGATCGACCTAATCAGTTAGGTCGAAACTGTGGGCACCGCCCGATTCACCCGATTTCCACCAACAAGTGTGTCGCCAGAATTACCAGATCAGCTCAAAGTCAAGATTCAGCCAACAACTTCAGCGAGCCTCACCGCTCCTCCAGCACATTTCCGAACCTAGGCCTCGACATCCCCGGACGCAACAACCAGGATTTCGAGCCCCCAAGCCACTCGGACAGACCTCGCGGCTCTCAAATGGAATTTTCATACCACCAGGAGGTGCGAAATTCCGCACCCTCGAGGTGCGAAATTCTGCACCCTCGAGGTGCGAAATTCCGCACCCACGAGATGCGAAATTTCGTACCCTCGAGATGCGAAATTTCGCACCCACGAGGTGAGAAATTCGCACCCTCTAGAAGAGATACAAAAAAAGGGGGTGCGAGCGCCTGAGGTGCGAATTTTGTGTAGCTGGTCCCCATCTCTACCTACTCCTACCTATCCCCTACCTAACCACTTCCTATAAATACTCCATGGCCTCACACTTCAAAGAGGGGGGATTCTTGAGCTTTGAGACCTCCATAGAGCTCCGTTAATGGCATCTCCCACTTGAGGAAGAAGAAGGGCAAAATTGTCCAATCTCCTAACTCTTGCAAATATGACAATTGTAACTTCATGTATGGTAGCTAATGAATGTAATGAGAGGATCTCAACCTGGTAATCTTTCAAGTGACCAATAAAATTCCAACGAATCTTCAAAGTGGACGTATGCCCTCGCTGAGGTCGAACCACTATAAATCTCTTGTGTTATTTACTGCTTTATGCTCCGTTTTATGTTCTTGTCTATGTGACCATATTTATAATTCCTAGTAATTGGAATCTTTGGTGTTTATGACATTTTTTGCCATTAACATTAGGTTCTTTCACTGAGAAGACTCGGATTTTGTGCCTTTGTCGCACGTTCTCATCTCGACCCCCGACGAGCTTAAGGTTCCTTGCTAAACCTGCTGTCGAGTACGCTCACGATGGCAAAGCGACCAAAGGATGCAATGATCGGCTCTTCAGCCGCAGCCGAGGCCGGGACATCCCAACAACCTCAACCCGCGAACATCCCGGCCACTAACGAAACCTTCTCTCCTATTGTGGACCCCAAAGTGCCTGCAACAGAAGCTCAAATCCGCGCGCTTAATGAAAGATATGAGAACACGGATGTCGAGCTCAACCAAGCATTAAGGAATAACATCGACCTTATGCGACAACTTCAAGAAAGTCAGCGCATCGTCGCTCGACTTCAACTAGCTCGGAACAACGTTCGACCTTGAACAATTGTCTCAGAAACTTCCTCTTCCGAGTCGAGGGGCCCGCATCAAAGAAGGAGGTTTAATCCCATTAACAACATCGCCACTCGTACCAACGCCCTCGACAACGGCAATGGGAACAACAATGGCGACTGAACTACAGTCATGTATAGCGAGGGGCACAGTACCAAGATCGCTCTCGCTCGATTATCAATGATGGACCAGGTCCTACCAACCAAGCACTTCCTCGACACAACCCAACGTCCGCTAATTAGGATGATGGCCCCGTTAGTCCAGCGGCCCGCACCCCTCCAGAAAAGGATCCACATCAACCAGCTCCTTACCAAGATCCGATTCTATATGTCGAGGACATGGAGGAAGACGATCCAGATGTCCATCATAGAAGACGCCCTCGCAACAGGACTGCGGAACCTCGCCAAAACCCATAGGACCCGATGGCGGTTCCCCATCCAACTTACCTTCCCGACATGGTTCGAAGGATCACGAGGGAGAGGCAACGAAACATGCTCGATTCATGGGAATCACACATTAGGCGCAACCCCTTCACAAGAAGGGTAAACGAAGCTGAGTGGTTGCAACACTTTAGCATGCCACAGATGCCGCTCTATGACGGCATAACCAACCCCGGTACCTTCCTAAAGCAATATGAATGGCAAATGGACTCGAGCCAGGGCAACTATCCGGTCAAATGCAAGTGCTCCCAGCCTTCTTATCAGGAACCGCTTTGTTATGGTTCTCTCACCTCCCACCCGATTCCATTAACAACTTCGGCCAATTAGCAACGGAATTGGTCAAGCAGTTCAGAGTGCATATCCCAACTCCAAAGAATGCCCTCACTCTGTCCAATCTATACTAAGGAGCAGGCGAGTTGCTCAAAAGTTACCTCTCCCGGTTCAACATCACCCTCGCCTAGGTCGAGGACCCACACCCTCGCGTCATACTCTTTCAGTTAGCAAAGGGTGTTCTCCCTACTTACGAATTCGGGCATGGATTGATTGGAAGCAGCCAAAAAGCATCGACACTTTCCATAAAAAGGCTAGGCAATACTTATGTCAAGAAGAAGCGAGACGAAACTGACACTCCAGGGCCAATCTTCCCAACAATCCACATGCGAATACCATCAGTGACAACGTCAAAGGGAAACAAATAGGGAAGCTCTTTGACAAGAACAAGGGGACAGGCCCCTACAAATAAAGACCGAATAACAGTAGGCAAGGCAACTGCAACAACGGCCAGGTTTCTATAGAACCCAAAAAGCCCAGCTCTCGCCGGACATACGAGATCTACACCCCGCTGAATGACGACTTGGAAACAATCTACCGGCAAATGTGCAACACGCTTCAATACAAGAAACCATACAACAGGGAATCCACTAATAATGAGAAGAAGACCGGCAAGTACTGTCGGTAGCATGACATATACGGGCACAATACCAATAATTACCGTTAATTCAAAGACGTGATCGAAAAGCTTACCTGTGAGAAGCGCCTTGAGCAGTACATCCGTTTAGCATCATGCCTTTCACCAGTCCCGAGCGGCAGGGGACCCGCTGGAAATGGATCTCCTTCCGCTTGTGGACCCCGAAGCTCCTGCAACTCAAGCACAGATTCACACATTTAATAAGGAGTATAAGAATGCATCTTTTGCACTAGGCATTGAAGGCTAGCATCAACCTTATGAACCAACTTCAAAAAAGTTGACGCATCATCACTCTACTTCATCTTGCTTAGAACCGCGCCCGCTCACGGCACACCGCATCAGAAATTTATTTTGTCGAAGCTTTGGGGCCCACGCCGAGGAAGAAGGTTCAACCTCATTAAAAACATCGTCGTCCGCTCCAAAACTCGTATAACGATATCAATGACAACAGAAATGAGATGATGATCGAACCATCATCGCTTACGGCCAAGGAGCACATTAACAAAATTGGTCCGAGTTACCAGCCTTCTACTCAGAAAAGCCTACTTGTCACCACTCAGAACCAGAGTCCCACTCTTCCAGTAGCCCTTCGGGCTAGAGTACTCCCGGACTACGGTGACTACCAGCTAATGGGTTCCAACAGAAGAGAGAGAGCCGGAAACTCCAACACCATACCAAAACCATACCATCCCTGACATAAAAGAGAGAGAGAGAGCCGGATGTGTACAATAGAAGACGTCTACAGAAGGGAACTCCCGTAGTCCGCCAAAGTTAATGGGTTCCATTAGAAAATCCCCCTTCAGCATATCTCCTTGACATTTCTACATGCCAAAGGTTGCGTCCTATGATAGCACGACCAACCTATAATCTCGACAATGTCAGAATCTCCATCAGGATTGGAACGTGTCATCCCGGCCGCCCCCCGGCTATGACGCTCAAGCCTCCGCTAGGCAGACTCAAACTGTTGTGAGTCCAAACTTATCGCCTACACTTCTAGCGTCCAACTGGGCCCAAGTTCACTTCAACCGACTTCCACAGAATCATGCAACCGAAGTTGGAATACCTTCCGCCAAGAAGGCGTGCTAGGCTCCAAAGTCCTGGGCCAGATCACAACCTCTATAATGTGGTCAGAGCCCGACTTCCAATTATCACCGACACGATCCATGGAGTTGTGAAGAAACCACGGGGGGACGCCCATGACATCTACGAAACTATTACATGGCGAGCTAAGGAGGGATCGCCTGACGGCACACCTTCCCGGTCTGGTTCACCTTACATGCCTTCCCCTTCTTTAAACTTCGTTCCCAAGCAAGTGAGGGAGAACGCATCAGAGCGCAACCCGTTCACTTCGACTATCCTTACTACCGAATGGCGCCAGCACTTCAACATGCCAACACATACCCCATACTTAAAGACGCCATGATTCTCGAAGCTTCATTAGCTGCCATGAATGGCACATGGATACATCACATGCCGCTAATGCCATCAAGTGCATGTGCTTCCCCATCCCTATCCAGGTCGGCACTATACGGGTTCTCTCGACTTCCACCTTAAACCATCTCAACTCCCGACCAACTAGCCAAGAGATTGGTCATGCAGTCTAGGATACACGCCGTAACGCCCAGAGATATCCTCTCAGTCTCGAATACTTATCAAGACACTCGTGAAAATCTCAAAGGCTATCTCGCAAGATCCCACACTGCCTTGGCCAAAGTCAAAAAACCTACTCCTCGAATCTCACTCGTCCAGCTTGCGAAAGGCATACCACCTGATTCCAAACTTAGAGCATGGACCGATAAAAAATAATCAAAGATTCGGGGGGTCTTCTGCATTCATGCCAACTACTTCCTATGCCAAGAGTTAGCATAAAGGGATCGAGCTTCTCACCTCTACATCCTGCCTCGTGGCAACGGCCAGGGCTCCAATACCCTAGTTCCACCATTCTGCGCATTCTTACTCACGCCAGTAAGGGTAGTTGCAAGAATAAGAGGAAGCGCCTTCGGCTTCCTCCTTTCCGCAGCCATACTGCTCTCAGCAACACCCTCGAGAAAATCTATCTTGCAACCTGCAATTACCAAACATGCAAAAGGCCAAGACCTAAAAATCCGACGAGCACACCAAGGGACTCCATAGGATATTGTCGGTTCTACAGCATCCGCGGACACAACGCTCATCAAAGACTCATACTACATGGGATCTCTAAGCTACTCAGCGCTCATCAAAGTTTCCCGCTAAACATGACCTAGACCGACAACTAATTCCTCAAGATCGTCCCACCACCTCATCAGAACTACAACTTCCATGGCGCAGTTGACCTTAGGTTGTCAACAGAAATGTTAGTTTGCAAATCCTCCCTGCCTCTGCCTCCCTCATTGAAAGTGGAACATAAACTAAAAGTGAACTTCCTCCCTTAAAAGACACCTCCTTTCAGCTTCGTCATGGCCCCTTTTTATCCTCCATACGGCGCTTCCAATCAGCAGGGGGCACACTGGAAAGCAGTGCCGGAGGGACATTCAGAAGAGAGCCCGAGAATTCCAGTCCTCTACCATCCCCACGACCGTCGTCTAGGATACAACAATCCCCGAGGTTATCGCTGGAGATATCGGCCATCGACTCATTAACACTATCATCTCGCCCATATAAAAAAGAGAGGAGGCGAGAGAGATGATTCAATAGCATAAAGAAGGCATACACATTAATGTTTAAAGGTCAAAAAATAGGACCTTGAGCATAGTTGGCGACGGAATTGTCTATGGGTAAAGGGTCGCAACCTTTCTAATAGTCGTTACCGTTGAAATTCAAACAGAATCATCCATTCACGGATAGATGCCTCATTCCGGCCGATATATATTGGCCTACAAAAAATGAAAACAAGAAGCAAGGCCCCTTCTCAGAGACACACCTCCTCTTTGCTGTATCACAACCATCCTTCTCCAACTAATTCTCCGACCACTTTGGGGCACGACTGGAAGCTCAACCAAAGGCCTGCTCGAACGCACATCGGCAGCCTCGACATCAAACGAACCTTCCCTTCATCTGCATGCCTCGCTCCTCGTCAGGGAGGCCCATGCCTATAGAGCGGAGGCTCGGCAATGGAACTTTCAAACTCTCAACCATGGACGTAGCCAAACTCCCAAGAGCATGGAACAACGAACATCCTCGCCTCTACTCTGCATAACCTAGTATATAATTAATTTACACACTCCAACGATGTTTTGTTTTCCTGTAATTCAAGGCATTGTAAAGGCTATCACTACCAAAGTTATCCTTAGAAATGATGTTTAGTTTCCAGTGTCCTTCCATGTTTGCTCCGTGCATGACGTTCATGACGTGTTTGATCAATCCTGACGACCAACTTGCGTACAAACTTTCGATCGCCCACCAGCGCCCCGAGCACAGGAGTCGGTATCGCCTTCCGAGCCTCGATCCAACATCGAGACCAAACAACATTGGCTACGACAGGCACCACGAGCACGGGAACGGGCAACGCTACTCGAGTCGTCGGCCCGCGGCGCGACCGAGTATAAATAACCATGAACTCGAACCTCGACCCCCAACAAACAGTCGGGAGAAATGTAAAATTCCCCTGGCTACAGGTACCCGTCGAATCTCGGTGCAGCACCGAGACCGAAATTAAATCATTTCTCCCCGAAGCTTTAAAGGCTTAGGTAAAGCTCATGGCCACGATCGGACCCTACGGGCCGATGATCGGAGCTTTTCTCCGGCGAATAAACGACGTCGTCACTCGCTCCAACCTGTTGAAAGACAGGAGAGCCATACACTGGACGGACCGCATAACGCGACGTCAAACGCCTCCGCTACACTTGGGATTAACCCCGGGCAACCCAAGTACACAGCAGGCGCTCAGCCTGGCTTCGCAAACTACGGGTTTCCTGAACTGAGGGAAACTTACTAGAAGCCTACGCTCTATCATACCCCTCCGGAATAATTGACCAGGAGCACGGTACACAATCACATCCATCTGGAATAATCAACCCAGAGCGCGGTCTCCGATCGCATTTCTATTGGTGTAACGACAAGTACGCTTGTGCAAGCACGAGACGCCGGAAAACATGAGAAGAATTTTTGATCACTTAACACGAAACGCGATCTTTACTAATTCATATTCCATTTCACACACACACATTATGCAGACTACATGTTTAACATCTCTTCTCTCTGATGACAGGGTATACATGAATACCAACCATGTCTTTAAAAACCAAAAGCGAGGACCGCGCTCGCATATACTATTGGTTTACCTAACCCAAAGTATCTTTAATTCCTTTAATAATTGCTGATGTTACTCATCCTTTTCTTTTCTTTTATCTATAAAGGTTCAACACAGGCAGGACACCACCACTGACGGGCCCTTTCCTTCCAGAACTGCTTCCTCCTCCCCAACTCTAGACGGGAGTGACAGATTCATGAGGCACCGATGCGCGCCTTCCGCCATCATCCTCGCCGCTTGTAATCATCATAACCTCCCTGAGAGAAATACATGGCAAAAGCTTGGGGACGATGTAAGAAGCAAGGACCAATGCATCATGGGTTCTCCCCAAGCCTTTCTGGCGCCTAGCTCTGCTCTCTTCTCGGCATCCTAAGTGGTTTTCTGATCAGCTGGCTCCCTGTCCTGGAATCGCATAACTGCATCCGCTTCAAGTTCGCTAAGGGTCCTCTCGCCCTCTTCTGGTGGGCATCATCGACGGCTATCCTTTTTCCTATCAGACTCAAAGGCTCACTTCTTCTCCGCCTCAGCATCGGCCTACCTTTTCGCCACCACAGTGGCAGATTTCTCTTGGGCATCTTGTTTACCCTTTGCCCATGCATATTGTATGGCAACCTCATCCTGTCCCTCTTCACCTCCGGCTCCTCCGAATTTGACACCATCCTGGATTCATGACGTTCCATTGTAGCTTGCTTTGTTTGCACACTTACATCAGCTACGCCCGTCGCATGAGCACTTTGTCCAGGCACAACTTCTCCTCCTCCAAGGAGGCTCATATAAATATGGGATCTCGAAGCCTCGGGTTCTCCTACTACTCCAGATTGTTCCCGTTGTAACTCCAACAGGGACTCGGACACTTGAGGAAGCATAGGGGCAAAGCCTGGCGTCGCATTCGCTCCAGTGGGGCTTCCCAGCAAAAGAAGCAACTATTTGACCTCTGAGGGTTCAATGCTCGCATCCTCTTTAGTTAGCAAGTACTCAAGCTTGGGGGCAGTCCCACGCCTATCTCCGCACCAGCTTACTCATCGCAGGACCTGAGGGGGATCTCTAACATCTTCCGCCCTGGCATTTCCATCGCCACAGCCATCGGGGCAACCATTCTAAAGAGGAACATACACCTCGCCATGAGGAGGGCCCGGACCCAAAGCATCGGGTCTCGGAAACTTCTAACCTCTCGGCAATACTAGGCAGACCGGGTGTATAAGCTCGCACCAAAGGACAGAGGGAGTAATATAACCACCGTTTCCCCGAGGAACTGGAGAACTTAGATAAGTTCCCAATACGCAAAATAAAAAATCCATATTTTAGCGAAAGTTCTCGGGTTTCCATGACCGGTTCATTGGGTTCGCAAAGTCTTAGCGCCTTACCAGCAAACTCATACTTAAACGCAACATGAAGCTAACTCACAACCCTTGATACATACCTATAAGCGCATCGAAACGCGGTGACAGCACCTATTTTGGATAACTATGGCAGTGGTTACCGGTAAACGTCAGCACCATTTTCGGATCGGAAAATGATCCCGACATAATTGGGTTGGAGACTAACGACTCGACCGTATGCCCACATCTTGCGCGCGTATCCGAGCGATCAGTCCAAATAAGTTCATTTCCATAATCATTCGCCAACCAATTGTGTTACGTTCAACTCCAATTACCGACCAGACATGAAACATTGAGCAACGATCCGAGCTTTCTAGCTCGTCTCTGACGTCGAACAGAATCAAGCAGGTACCCAGGCCTGGGGGCAAACCTCTACGGATTATCGCACCGACCTGGCAATCTTAAGACCCGATCAGATCCCCTTAAGTCTCTGCACTGGCGTCATCTTCACAACATCCTACGGAGCCTCCATCTTGAGAGCACCATCACCTCGCAACGAAGGAAATCCGGAGCCAAAGTTCAGGCCTGGAGGCTTCTCGGCTTCCATCAGTACCCGGACTCCACAAAAAGCTGACATTTCGGAACATGGTGGCAGCCTTTAGCCTCAACAACTAACTCCACGGTCATCACCATCCGCCAATGCAACACCTAAGTCAAGATGCAGCCGCATCGTGGTTAGGTTATTGATCGGATCCTAAGACTAACAGCTCGACTATGTGTCAATATCTTACATAAGCATTTAAGCTGACAATCCAAGTAGGTCCATTCCTTGAGGACCGCATCGCGAGACCAAAAATCAATAATCATTGTCTGCTCATATGGCGCCATGCAAAGGTTCAAGTTCACAAACTCAAGATCGAAGGCAGGGCTCGACAAAGTCATGGGAGTGCGAAGTTATGTCTCGTGCTCCCACGCACCGGCTTAGTTGTCATGTCCTCAACCAAGGAAGTAGGCGCCTTAGACAGGTTCCAATCCAAGCCGCCAAACTCAAGCGAGTCAATGCTCTTAGCAATGCTGGAATCCTAAGCTCACACCCACATATTTCAACAAGGCGTCCCAACCGCTCCAAAGCAGTGCACTCTCGACATACAACACAAGAGGAAGGTCATAACCAATCGCTAAGCACCGCATGGAGATGTTTGCTCCCATATCAGACCCATCTCACTTCGAAGCATGTCCCTTTAGCACAAAACATACTTTGAGGGGGCAAATGTTAACCGGCCTTTTGGTTCGGTTACCAAAAGTACACAAGACATGCTTGTCTCAACATATCGCATGATATTACAGCCCATAGGCATCGCCAATGTCGTCCGGGGTCAAGTACCAGAAGACTCGAGTCTGGCCACTAGCAGGATGTCGCGTCCCTCGAATACAACCTCCATTAGTATCCGTCTGCATCCGAGCCGAAGGCGAGCCATGCTCCGAGCCGAAGGCGAGCCATCAATCGGGTATGGGTGCAGCGCCGGTGGGGGTCCGGGTCCCTACAGTCTCGGCGGCGATTGACCTAACCGGTTAGGTCGAAACAGTGGGCACCGCCCGATTCATCCGATTTCCGCCAACAAGTGTGTTGCCCAGAATTACCCGATCAGCTCAAAGTCAAGATTCAGCCAACAACTTCAGCGAGCCTCGCCTCTCCTCCAGCACATTCCCGAACCTAGGCCTCGACATCCTCGGATGCACCGACCAGGATTTCGATCCCTCAAGCCACTCGGGCAGACCTCGCGCCTCTCAAACGGAATTTTCTTACCCCCGAGAGGTGCGAAATTTTGTATCCTCGAGGTGCGAAATTCCGCACACTCGAGGTGCGAAATTCAGCACCTGCGAGGTGCGAAATTTCATATCCTTGAGGTGTGAAATTTCGCACCCACGTGGTGCGAAATTTCTTACCCTCGAGGTGCGAAATTTCGCACCCACGAGGTGCAAAATTCGCACCCTCTGGAAGAGATGAGAAAAAAGGGGTGCGAGGGCCTAAGGTGCAAATTTTTTGTAGCTGGTCCCCATCTCTACCTACTCCTACCGAACCCCTACCTAACCACTTCTTATAAATACTCCATGGCCTCACACTTCAAAGAGGGGGATTCTTTAGCTTTGAGACCTCCATAGAGCTCCGTTAATGGCATCTCCCACTTGAGGAAGAAGAAGGGAATCCATTCTCCTAATTCTTGCAAATATGACTATTGTAACTTTATGTATGGTAGCTAATGAATGTAATGAGAGGATCTCAACCTTGTAATCTTTCAAGTGATCAATAAAATTCCAACGACTCTTCAAAGTGGACGTAGGCCCTCGCTGAGGCCGAACCACTATAAATCATTTTGCTATTTACTGCTTTATGCTCTGTTTTATGTTCTTGTCTATGCGACCATATTTATAATTCCTAGTAATTGGAATCTTTGTTGTTTACGACATTTTTTACTGTCAACAATTTTATAATATTTAAATAAACGTTATGGTCAAAAGCGATTATGCCAGTTTTTCTAAAAATTTGATTTGGACATATCTTACAATCTATAAGATGAAATCTCAATTTTTCACTTCTGTTAGAAAAATATAATCTAGTAGATTCAAACTTTCTTGTTTCAACAAATTCCAACTTATAACGAATCCTGTAAAATCATTTAAAGTTATAAACGTTATATTACGAACTACCACGACATTGCGCGCTCAATTATAATTATATTATAATTAATACGTTTGATTGTCATTTAAATAAAAAAAATTCCTTATTATAACTCGAATTTGAATTCAATTAAATATCTTATACTATCCAATTTGCACAGTATTGCAAAATCAACTAATTCTGACCATTTCAAAATTTTATTATTCCACTATTTATATTAATTAAATAATCAAAATTATTTAAATTCAAAACCATTTAAATTACTAAACCATTAAATAGATAATTGAATAAATTAATTATCCAGTTGCTTAAAAATCTGGGACATTACATTTGGTATCAGAACCAATCTTTGAAACAATATAGAATTTTGTAACAAGGATCAAGTCCTAAGCCTTCCTTAGGAATTAGTGCCATAGGATTTAGATTGAGTCACGGGTACCTATCTATTCCTATCTTGAGTTGATTCCTTGTTTACCTGATCCAAGTTATTCAAATTCAATCTGAGAATAACATTTTTCCTTCTTTCTTTCTTAAGGAGGAAAAATGGTTGGACGTGGTCATGACTACGCTAATGTTGGGTGGTCTAGCGCACCTCCCGTTAAGGGGATGTTTATGACTGCACAACAACCACTACACCATATCAACGAATTTGGCACACAAGGATGCAGGTATACAATTCGGCTAATAGCCATATCAAATTTGATAATCCTCACATCCGTATCAAACAATAGTTTGCGATCCGAACCACCCCAGGTACCCCAAATCTGACCGTCCATCGCGAATGCTCCGGATAGATTAATATGATTCGATTGTTGGCCGTTTCAAATTCGTGCCTTTTGTGTGTAAAACTTTTGGCCGAAAAAGCACACCCACCCCTCTAATTTTTTAATCCTTTCAGGTTCTCTCCCTCCCTTTTTTTTCTTTCCCTCGTCTAATATTGCATCCCGTGCCCTATTTCCATTTTTGAAAATTGCTCCCAAAAAACTATAGAAATCCGATAGTTGTCTACTCAAATCTGCTTCTTTGTCATTTTTTGCAAATCGTGCGTCTCTGTTGTTGGTAAAATTTTGGTTTGATTCAGTTTGTAGTAATCAATATTTTTTGCACTATTGTTTCAATTCATGCTCAACATGTTGTAGGTCGGAGAGCTATTTATTGTTTTTTACCTACGGGCGACTACAAAGCAAGGTTGAACATTGAAGAAAGTTAGGTTTTCGCAGTTGGTCATATTACACCATGGTTAGTGCACACATTATTTGATCTATTTCCCTGTATAAAAATGCTATTTTACCCAAATGAAAATAGGGTAAAATACCCGAATGTGAGATAAAAATGCAGGGACCACCCATGAATTGCTTGAATTCAGCCTTAAAATTAGGATGTAGGTCCCATATTTTTATCTCCTAATCGGGTAAATACCCAAAAGTAGTTTGGGTATTGTAGCAAAGTTGTTCCTTGTATTAGCTAGTCATGATACTGGATATGTAGAATATGAACCTTGAATTTTGTTTGTTAAACTGCCATACTCATTCCAGTAAATTAAACTAGTTTTAGGTTAACTAGTTAATCCATATGCTGAACAATACACAAGAATTAACTAGTTTTATTTACTTTTCATGCACCAGACTTAGACAAATGTACTGAAACTAACTTGCTAAGGCCTGAAAATGTATTCATGAACCTAGACAAATGCACCAAACCTTGCTAGACAAACTAGGCTCACTAAGGCCTGAAAATTCCTTTGGTGTTTTAACGGAGAAAGATACGGGCATGTGCGAAGAGGGGGTGGGCCCATTTGTGATCCAGTGTTAGATGGAAAAAAACCACTTGCCAATGAAAACATACAGTGATTGATGCAATTTGTAAGTTGTAACAATTTATGAATTTATAGGCTGCCAACATGCCATTCCGTATAGAAAAAAAATGGATAAGTGAATCTAATCAAAGATCTCCATACTATATTGATGGGGTGAACATGTTTATTTGTTTTGTTGAAGAAAACGGTGGTAAGAAAGGAGTGTATTTATGCCCTTGCAATCGGTGCCAAAATATGAAGACGTTCAAATTAGATGAAATTCATTTTCATTTGCTTAGATGGGGTTTTATCCAATCATATAGCGTGTGGTATTTTCATGGGAAAAAAAGGGCGGAGATGGAAAAACAGCAACCAATTAGTAATGCCACAAGTACTGACGAGGCTGAACATATTGTGATGGAAGATCTAGCCAGTGATGCAAATAGATTTCATGATTTTCAACCTGAAAATCCATTGTTTGATCATGCTACTACAAGAAAAAGCGCAAATAGCGACAAATATTTAGTAGCGGAAAGTTTCATCGCAAATTAGCGATGGATTTTCGTGGAATTTGTAAGGGATGTTATCTAGGAATTTTTATTTCAACTTATTTTAAAATATTATCGTCGAGTTCTATTAATTGTTGCTAAACCATAGCAAATTGCAATGGTTTAGCGTCATCATTTTTTCGTCGCAGATTTTCGTTGGAATTTGTGACAGTTTACTGTCATGTATTTTCTGAAGCTATTTTGCAGCAGATTTTCAAGGGATTTGTGAGGGATAGGTATGCTTATTCTTTATAAAATGATTTATTTTAATGTTTTTACTAAGTTATTAATAAGTAAAAATAAATTTTAAATAATTAATGTTAATGATAATATACTAATAACGAAAAATATATAATTACTATTCAAGGCAAATAAAGTTCAATAGTTAGAATTGAATAATTAATAATTACAAATAATTAAGAAGTAACACTAATTAATAATATAGATTACTAAGTAATCAATAATAATCAATTATTAATAAGTAATTTTTAATAATTAACAAGTAAAATTTATTATCAAGTATCTAAAATTCAATAATTATAATTGACTATTATGTTTAATACATATTAATTCAAAAAATTAAAACTTTCATATTTTATGAAATAAAATAAAGTTTAAACATAAACTTTTGAAGTTTTCATATTTTGAAATAAATACAAAGTTGTAACAAACACATTTTTAACAACAGTGAATTTCCGCAAGTTGTAATTAACAAATTTTAACAAAATGCATTTTCTTACCAGTTGGAATAAAAACATTTTTTACAATTGGAACACAACTCTCAAGGACAACTAAAACAACTGCTTCAGTATAAAATATTCAATCATTATAACCGATTATTATAGCTATTGTTTAATAATATTTAAAAAAAAATCTGAAAATAGTTTTAAATTATTAATAAAATATTGATATTTTATAGAAGTTGAAAATTTTAGAACAAAAATTTACCCCAAAAAAAAACAAATTTTCACAAAATATTCCAAATTCAGAAAATGGAAATGTAAAAAAAAAACAATATCCAAAAAATACAAATATTACATCGCAAATCTCAATGCTTATTTTGGTTTGGTTTTGCTCAATGATTTCGAACTATTCAAATTTTCTTATTAAGATAGTAATTGGTTTCGCTAAACTGAAAAAACAACCGGCAACGTTCAGCTGGCGGCAAAAACAAAATGAAAGGGCGGGCTTCTAAATATTTCATTCCACTTCTCTTAATTCCCATTCACGCTAAAAACCCTAGAAATGACTTTTCCAAATGGCAAGCTCGCCTTCTCCTGTCCTTAAACAAATGGACAGTTAATTAGCGAGATTCGAAAATTTTATTACTTCACAGTTTTCGTCTTTGCTTTTTCCTTCTTCGTCAATAGCAACGCGTTTTCTTTTCCAGGGCATTGCGAATGATTTTGCCATGGGTTCTACGCTTCGGCATGAAATGGAAAAGGAGATAAGTTATTTAGTCTGATTTTGTTCTGACTTACTGTAAAAAGGGAACCATTTTATGCTTGGTCTTGCCCTGATTAGCGAGACACATGGTCTTATTATCTGACCTGTTTGTTTAGATGGAAGTATATGTTAATCCCTCTTTTTTTATATAGAAAGTTACAATTTTTTTTTCCTTTTATTTGATTTCCTACAGATCTAGAAAGCAAGTTCTATACGACCAAATTCCTGATGATTAATTAAAGATTGAGCCAATCAGATGTGGAAACTATCAAATTCAAATCGAGATTCATAGCCTTTGGGAATAGTGAGATCTGAAAGGTATCGTCTTTCATTTGTTGATTCACTACGTTGAGATCTATATATATATATATATATATATATATATTCTCAATTTTGGGACATTGAATCTAACAGATAGTAACACATTTTCTATTTGTGCTACTCTGAATAGCCGACTCAGAGAATGCTTGATAGGAATTGGGTAAGATTCTTCACTCAAAAACATATTTAGGTTTTGCTTGATTTAATTACTGCCGTCACAGCTTCAAATTTCATGATTTTGGACGTGTATGATTTTGGGAGGCACAACAATGTCTAATTTAATTACTACCCTCACAGCTTCATGTATGTAATAGACTGCGACAAAGAATTCTATTCTTGTTTTCTGTTTTATGGGGTCTAACTGAAAGTACAACTACATACTGATTACAGATTCAACAAAAGAAAAACTAATAGTTTAGTGTTTGTATTATTTTCTGTTCTTATTATTTTGGACCATTATGTTACATCAAAACATAGAACAAACAGCAATTTCAAGTTTCAGTCGTATATCTATATAAGTTTAGTAACCTAGTAATACACACATATGTATACAGTGTGTAAATCAGCCGTTAGTTTAAAATCAAGTTATCTTTAAATAAACATAGGGAGTTTGTTTCCATTTTTCGATGTAAAATGTCCTCTAGAAACCCTGCAATTGAAGGATCGTAAACCAAGTGAATAGAGATTTGAGCTTTATGAACTAAATTGTAGTACATATCCGGAGCCTACACTTAATTGAATTTTGTGTAATCTTGACGTAGTGTGTCATACCACTAATTACAAGATAAGAAAACCTGCACTAGTTACATAGTTCTGAGATTCTCATTGTGGAATGGTAATATAAAAGCATTCACTGCGTTTGTCATCTACTCTTGGAAGAACAATTGGATTTATATTGAAATAAGGTAGCATTTCGTGAAAACTCATCACATTTGGTATGTTAGGAGCTTTAAGCTTGCATGTGTCTTTTCGATGCTGATTAACTGTGATAAGTTTAAGAACTAGCTAACAATAAAAGACCAGTTATTTGTTTGTGCAGAAGTAAATGGCAAAGAGAAAAAACATGCAGTCGCTATCCATACTTGTGTCAATGCATAGTATGCCCATTCTGTGTGATACAATTGATTAAGGGTGTGTTCGTTGGTCCAAAATGGACCAACTGACAAATAGACGCGTCTGACGCGTCAGAAGCGTCAGTTTGTTTATGGTCCATTTTGGACCGTCTCCCCAACGACTCAAATTTGAGCTGTTGAGCATGATTTATTAATTTTAATTAATTAATTTAGATTTTTGTAAATTTTAAAAATTAATAATTTGTGCTAATGTCATCCGTTTTAGACGCGTGCCCGAAAATCAGCGACGAACAAGAGTCTCAACCTGACCCGAGAGAGGGTCATTTTTCATGAAGAATGCAATTTTTTGAACGTTTCAAAGAAGGCACTGTTGTCTGAAATCGAAAAAATCGTGTGGTGCCAAGTGTTTCGGCCTAACCGGTTAGGTCGATCGCCGCCAGGACTGTGGGGCCCCGGACCCCCACCGGCGCTGCGCTCGGACCCGCTGACGGCTCGCCTTTGGCTCGGAGCACGGCTCGTGTAACGACCCAAAAATTTGCAATCTTGGTTATCCGATATACAACACATATCGAACATCCATGGATCTAAAATAACCGAATAGTTAATGAAAGAAGTTGGAGGGTGAGGAAAGATAAGATAGAAACTTAGAATAGAAGAAGAAGAAGAAGAAGAACACAACATCAGAGTAATACGAACCTCACATCGGAATAAATAACATATAATATATATAACATAACTTTGAAATATAAATATGTACTTGAATATACACCGTTATCACAGTACAGCACTTACAACACAGCGGAAATAAACAATAGCTATATGATCCTGAAGCTTCCTACTCCAGCTCTTCAAGTATCTGTAAATCCCGACTACTTGACTTCCCGTACAAAATTGGGCACTCAAGAGTTTAGGGAAAACAAAACAAAATAAACTCCGGGTCAGTCATGGGACTGGTATGAGTAAAATAGTTTAAAACAGCTCGAACAAGTAAACGATATCTCATAAGACCACGCTGTATAACGGAACGGGTTTTTCCCTTGAGAGAATCCAAAATATCTTTATATCAAAAACCTTTTGATATTATAAAAATGTCTATCAACCACAATATAATAATCATCTAGCAGAAATGCTTTCATCTCACGTTCTACATATATAGTATACAATCAAAACCGCAAGCACGTATTGGGTAATGGATTTCCAACTATAACAAGGTATGGAACCACCTTTCGCTAGTGTACCTCTAGAAAGGAATACACTGGGTTCAACAAGAACATCTTGCAACCCGGCCACACATGACCGACCACTCATTTCGCTTGAGTGTATCGAATGTATATCACCAATGGTTGGGATCAGCAACTATTTCCCGAATGGGACAGCATCAACAATATATTTTTAGAAGTAAATGAAACTCTAGATCAGGTGATTATACACCCTAATAGGTGCGAACTACATAGCCATGCTGCCTGCCCGATTTTTGTCATTTCCCGGTTGATGAGGCTTGAGGTTACGCTTTATCATCACATCAGATTCTCTTCGAATACCACATTGTCAGATCCATCGAAAATCACTAATTGACGTCTACAACAGTACATTACGTGTTAGCTAAAGAAGTTTCCTTCTCCGCTTCCACTCTTGGTACGGTTGAAGAAATCAATGTATGTGACCTTTCTGGAAATACTCTATCAGACATTCATCCATACAAGTCATCCAGGAATAGGATGAACCGAAGGCACTATTCAGTACATCCATCTTAGGCACTGTTATCTAAGACTTATACAATAGCCCTTGCACTTTACTCCGTCTTCAATTATCTTTGGCATATATGATTCGCAATGCTTATGCCAATATGGTGTGGTTCTTTGGATAAAAATCCAACCGGTCTCTCTATATTAACAACGTTAAAATGGTCAAAAACTTCGATAGTTGGTGAGTTAACTATCGAAGAAAAACAGGTGTGCAAACAACGGTATTATTTCCAGATGGAAATCCAATCAATCAATCATCAATTATATATATATATTCATATTTTCCTTATTTTCTATGTTTAGAAAATATACGTTAACGCTGGAAAACATTTCCATAAATTATCACGTATCACTATTCTTCTACAACTATCAGTCTCTGATTGTGAACTAGTATAAGAACAATTCCCTGAGTGCCAATCCCGAAGGTCGAAACCAACATCAGATAGACACTTAGGAAACCATTCAACTTAACAAGTCTCCAGTCAAATTCTGATTTAGTTTAACTCCATTTCTTACCTCCTTATACATGAACACTTCCTTTTCTAATTCATATTTCAAATTTCAATATTTGATTACGTTTCTGATTCTATTTGGAAAACATTTCCAAATCTTCTTTACTTAGATTCAAACAGATGTTTAAATCAACATCACGACGGCAACTTAAACCACTATACTTATTTACTAAAATCACTTAACCACTTTCACTTTCGAACCTTAGCCATTTCTAAATTAAAAACGAAGTCAATCAAGTTGGGGTATAACTACCTCTCAGACCTTAACTGAACAACGTTTCAAATCTCGAAATAGGGTAAGTTCATCTTTAAACCCTTTAACACTTCCTTACGAACCCTCGGCTTCTATTTACGAACCCCCTTCTTTTACAAGTTTACGTGATTATAACAATGGTGTTATAATCTCTTGCATCCGAAATATATTATCTTTAATATGACTTTTATTTCCTAACTCGAATAATATAACGACAACTAATTTATTTACTCCTATTCGGTTAACTCTAATCTATAACTCTTATTTGAATAACTCCAACCTAATAACTCTTACTGGATTAACTCTTATTCGAATAACTTATATTCGATTTGCTTACTTTCAAATACTTATATTCGATAATCTCTTTCTTCGAATAAATCTTATTCGATTTAACTCCTGCCGAATAACTAGATTCGATCAACTCACTTCGAATATTTCTGATTCGATTATCTCACTTCGAATATCTCTGATTTGATTATCTCACTTCGAATATCCACTATTCGATTATCTCACTTCAAATATCTACTATTCAATTATCTCACTTCGAATATTTCTGATTCGATTCACTTCTTCGAATAACTAAATTCAATTAACCCATTTCAATTCTATTCGAATAAACTAAATTCGATTAACTCCATTTGAATAACTCTAGTTCGATTTAACTCTATTCAATAACTCTAGTTCGATTTAACTCTATCGATTAACTCTAACTGGTTTAACTCTAACTGGTTTAACCTAACTGGTTAACCCTAATGGTTTTACTCTAACTGGTTAACCCTAACTGATTAACTCTTTGTCCTTATTCAGTTTCAAACATCGATGTTGAAATCAATTATTACTTTTTTATATAAGTCCTGACTTATATATTCTATTTATCCAAATGACAAATATTTAACTTAATTTATAAATATCATTTATAAATCAATCTGCTCCTTTTATCTGTTTACTTATTCATATATAAGTTCAGACTTATATACATATCTATTTATCCAAAGATAAATATTTCCTTTATAATCTATTTGTTTTCTAAATGCCTTTTACCCATATTTCCTTTTTAAATCTTTATTTTTAAATGGTTTACAAATATTACCCTTTTAAATTCTGTTTGCAAATGGTTTGCGAATATATCCTTTTCAACTCTATTTGCAAATTTGTTGCAAATATTTCTCATATAATATCTTATTTGTTTTCTAAACATATATTCCTTTTATCTTATTTTATTCATTTAACAAATAAATATCCTTTATAACCTATTTGTAAATGTTTTACACATATTTCTCTTTCTATTTTATTTGTAAATGGTTTACAAATATTTCTTTATTCATTCTCTAAATAAATAATCCCTTTTTATAACTTATTTATTTCCTACTGAATGTCCTTTTAATAACTTATTTATTTTCTAAGTCAGTATCTCTTTATCTTATCCTATTTATTTAACAAATAAATAATCCATTTAAATATCTAATTTATTTATTCTAAATAAATAATTCACCTTATAAATATTCCATTTATAAAGATTTCCCTTCATACAAAATTCCACTTAAACATATTTCCTATTTATAAATATTCCATTTATAAATAAATTTCTATTTATAAGTATTCCATTTATAAATAATTTCCTTTATAAAATCATCTTTGATTTTATAAATATTATCTCTTTTATAAAACCCCTTGGATTTTATAAATATTCTAATTTCAATATTCATTTTGAAAATCCCCCCTTTTCCAAATTCCGGTGTGTTATGGTGTTTAACATATCAAATTACGATGTCCAATATCGTCCATACACATATAATCAACAACAGATTATAAACCACGTCATATATCAAAATATATGAAAATAATAAAATAGCTGCTGAGGAATCCAGTCGGATTCCTCCGACCTGTTTCCCTGCATCCACAAACGTTACACAATAAAATCAACATCACTTTCAGTTCCATATGATATATTCTATTAAACAGAATCAATATAGAAATTCAACTAACTGACTAGCAGTTCAATCAAACAGTCAACACATAGTCAATCAGCCAATATTTAACAGTCCTAAAAATACAACATGAAATTATAAACTGTTCAGAGTTAGTGAGATTTACTCACATTGGCAGTTCATCATTAAAGAACGATAAACTGTTTGTTTGATTTGAATTAAACAATTTATTTCGCCATAAATTCAAACAAGCTTCAATCCACTCCCAGTCAGTCCCATGTTGTAGTGTCCGTCCATACGATCCCAACGCAACTTACGGTTCGTCAATCTGATATCGTATGAGTACGATATACCATTTATAAGTTAGTGTACGATTTTTAAACTAAAATAAACTTAGCCTTTTATATACTGGGCCTCACTACTTTAAAACCCGGCCCATCTCCCAACTTGAAAGCCCGGACCGCACCCAATTACTTTCTCTCCTCCTTCAGTAATCCCGCTGCTTCAGTAATGGCCGTTCAAACTCCTCCTCAATCCTCTCGCACACCATTTCCTCTTGACCATTTCAAAAACCAATCACTCCATTGAACTCAACACCTGAATCTCTCCACACTCATACTCAAATCAATGGACTCGGCTCCCACTTCTACAGCGCGTCGCTACAGTGGTCCGCACCACATCAGAAGATCGTGCGACACCTTTTTGATCGGAATCCACCAAAATATCTCCTACAAGTTCAAATTCACCTCTCGGTTTCAAAAGTACAACTCAAATCACGAATTAAAGCTTGTATTCCCAAATTACTCGAACCCTAACTTCACTGCTCAAACTCGAGCAACCCAAAATCCCCGTCGTACCCAATAAAACCGGCACAGGAACGACGCTCTTCATCTGCTGAATCCATACGTATATCCTATGCAATTTATAGAAATATACTAGAATTGTTTTGATTTTTAGAATGATTGTTTTTACTGTGAGATGAAAGAACGGTGGCGACCTTATGAGAGTGGTCTTATAGGGAACGAGAAATTTATGTGTGGTGTAAAGGAGGAGGATGTGGCCTCTTAAGGATCAGAAATCACTTAGGATATTTTTATATATTATTATTATATTATTAAGCTGCTGGTACTCATCCTTAAAAATTCTTGTAATCACATAAAGTACCCAAAAATCACCAAACTAGACTTACTGCTACAGTTTAACACTACGGACCCAACAAAATTGGTTTCGTCGAATTCCGACTCTGTTTGCTCACACAGCGTATTTTTAAAGGTCCAATTATTGACCGTTTCTTACATTAAAAATCGGTACGGCCACATACTGACTTCAAAAATCATGAAAACTGAAATCTAGCAATAATTTAATATTGCGGATCCAACAAAATTAGTTCCGTCGAATTCTGCGGTCATTTGCAAAACTGGCTATTTTTAAAGCTCTAAATATCCTATTTAAATATATAAATATATTAAAATATAACTGAATTAAATATTTAAAAATAAATATTATCGTGTATATATTCACAATAGAATATCATACAGCTCCACTGGGATTTTACAACTCGATATTCAAATCTCGGTTGAATAGATATTCAAATTTATATTGAAATTCCTTATATATATCGTTATAAATTATAATGGAATTCTATAGCGACTTTTATAAAATTTGATTTGGACATAAATTAAAATCTACACAATGAAATCCCGATTTTTCTCTTCCACTAGAAAAATATACTTCACCAGCTCCTAACGTTTCTTGTTTCACAGAAATCCGATTTAAAACGAACCCTGTACATTCAGTTAAAGTTCAAATCGCCAAATGGCGAATTGTCGCGCCATTTCGAGCTCGATTTTAATTATATTATAATTATACGTTCAAACTTCGTTTAAATAATATATTCGTTATTCTAATTAAATTCAAAACTGAATTAAATATCACAGATGACCTAGTTCACACCATATCGTCATTTTAGCCAATTCTGATTATTTCAGAATTAAATATATTATTTAATTTAATATTTTAATTAAATAGTCACCAATATTTAATTCAACGACCATGAAATCCTTTTAATCACCTTTTAAATAATTAAATAAATTAATAATTATATCATCGGAAAATGCGGGTCATTACAGCTCACTTTCCGCTCGGCGCTCAAATTACAACATACATGACTGGCCGATTATTTGTTTCTATTCACTTTACTTAATGTTATATTTCATGTGCAGCTTTTTTTTTTTGTAATAAAATATAACATGTGAGTATTTTATACAAGGTATGTTTGGTTATAGCAAGACTTTTATTTAGGTTAACAAGCAAGACTTGTTTTTTGTTACAAAATATGCACATACCTTCTTCTGTCAAGTGTCCACCAGCAAGACTTGTATTTGGTTTATAGCAAGGTCGGTCAAAACGTGCAAACTTTTTCTACATTTTTGACTTCATCACCACACAACTAGCATCATATATTATGCAAGAATATGTCTGGTTACATGGCCCTATATGTTCCAGTTCCTTAATCACTTTTTACCACCATGTAATTTTTTAAGGTTTGTCCGTCATTCTAATTTGAGTGATAGTAATGCGGATGGTCCAACCAATAATGCATTCATAGTCAAACTGAAGATCCTTTAAGAGCTAATCTATGTCATATCCATGATGAATAATGTGATCCTAAATGCCTTTTAAGAAATTATGCTATATATTTATGCAAGTAAATTCATTGGTAAGTCAAATACATGATTCTATAATTTTTATTTCGTTAGCTGAGGTTTCAAGTTTTATATGTTATGACTAACTACATAAGACCAAGCTGCTACCAATTTATTGTCTGGTCTCATGCAGCCTTGTAGAAACCAAAATGGATTTCAAATGAAGCATTGGACTAGTTTATTGGATGATAAAGGCAGTGATTCAATATCGAGTTTCGAGTAGCAGTGGCAAAATCCACTTTTTATTTCGTCAGAGTTGGGTCAAGAGTCATCAGAAATGAACCAAGAAACGCCGGAGTTGGCATTGCAGCTATGAAGTTTTTCTCTTTTTTTCTTTGATTTCTCTGTTTTTTTAGTTCATTTTATATAGTTGGATAGAAATTTGTAGTTAAGTCTTAATAAATCGAGTCAATTTGGCGATATCCAACAGGAAATGCAATATTGTATTGCTATATCCATTGAAAATAAAAAGATTATGGATGTGATTTTTATTTTTATTTTGCGGATGTAGGTTTTCTTTATGTGTTATTTATTTAAGCATTCAAAGTTGAATGATATTAGTTTGATATACATATATATATATATACACATATATATACATATATATATATATATACATATATATATATATATATATATATTAGCAGATTAGAAGGGAAATAACAACAAATTACTGTATAAAGGAAAGCCATAATACCAACATGGAAACTAAATTGCAAAGGATTACCGATAAAGTACCTACAAAAAATATTTCAAATAGAATATATTCTGTCGCAAATCCCTTGCTAATTAGCAAGGGTTTACCAACGCCACTTATAAATAATAATTTATTATAAATTACTTATCCGTCGGTAAATAAATTAAATTTAAATTAATAAATAAAATTATATGTTTATTATATAATTAGTAAAATGACGGAAAACAGTCGGAAAACTCATGCTGAATTCCGTCGCAAAATCTGACACAAATACCGTCATGGTTTTTACCGACCACAGCATTATGCACGAAACTCGTCGCTAAGACCTATTTAGCGGCGGATTAGAAGTGGATATTGGTGCTGCTATATGCAATTTTTCTTGTAGTGTAATGTTCGAGAGCAGTGTATGGATGATGGCAATTGGCAAGCCAATGAAAGTAAGAAGTATACACCACTTTATGAAAGCGTAAAAGAGCCACTGTATCCTTCATGTCCAAAAGGGATAAGGAAACTGTGTGCCATTGTGAAACTGAATAACTTGAAGACCCAATACAACTTCTCAGATAATGGTGTGACTACACTACTCGAACTAATGAAGGAGTTACTCCCCAAAGTTAACACGCTGCCGACAAAATACCACAACGTGAAGAAGTTCATTAAGAAAGTTGGGATGAATTACCAAATTTATGATGCGTGCATCAATGATTGCATGTTGTACTGGAAAGATGATGCGAATAGAATTTCTTGTACAAATTGCAATGAACCAAGATATAGGACATCTTTTAACGACGAGAGAAAAGGAACCAAAGTAGCACGAAAGACATTAAGACATTTTCCATTAATTTCTAGATTAAAGATATTATATACTGCACCATGGATAGTAGATGCAATGACCTGGCATGATCATGCCAAGTCTGATCCAAACGTAATGCGTCGTCCATGTGACACTTCTCAATGGAAAGCCGTGGATTCTTTTGATAAAACATTCACAGTCGAGCCACGAAACGTCATACTGCAACATCTGCTTTTGATATTGCTTCAACATACTTATACATCACATAAGGATCTACGAAATGCTATTCATCGTATTAGTCTATTCTTTAACATTTTCTGCTCAAAGATGATCAATATGGAACACCTTATAAAAGCAAATGCTATGTTGATGGAAGCAATGTGTGTTTTTGAAAAACATTTTCCACTTGTGTTTTTTGATATCAGTATCAATGTTATGGTTTATTTAACCGATCAAGCATTGGTTGGTGGCCCTGTCAGATATAGATGGATGTATCCTTTTGAACGGTAAATAACTAATTTCAGTTATGTACATTATTACTCGGTATAAATGTCTATCGTGTGCAAGTTATAATTGATCACAATCATAGGTTGATGAAAACATATAAAGGGTATGTGCGCAACAAAAGATACAATGAAGGGTGTATTGCAGAAGGATATATCATACAAGAAGCTAGCCTTTATTGCATGGAATATATGATATATCCCAAACGGAGGTTATGGCAGCCATAAACATACCCGCAAAGTATTTTTAGACGAGGATGATGAGTTTGCTGGTGAGATACCTTTGGATAATGGTAAAGATGTAACGTTAACCTAAGTGCAATTCGAACAAGTGCGTAGATGGGTCCTAAATAAGTATGATGGATTGGATCCATGGAAGAAGTAAGTTCATGAAGTAGGTTTCAAATTTCCATTTTTTGATTCAATTTATATATTCATTTGGATGTGTTATCTACGTATAAAAGGTACAACTCCTATGTGAAAAGCACTAAATTTCAACCACGAGGCAGAGGTACAACTGTCGAAGTCGTTAAACCTTTTACTATATGGTTACATAATGAGCTATTACATCATCTAAAGTATTTCACATTTTTATAAGTTTGCATTGCACCATCGTGAACATGCTTGATTTTTCTTCTTGTGTTTTATGTAGTTATTGAATTGCAGCGATGTAGACCTAACTCTTTGGCGGCTAATACACTGGCCAAAGTTCATGGCGGTTAGTTATACAAAGTACCAAGTGAATGAGTTTTTATTTTCTATGAAAATGTGCGAAGACCATATGGTAACACATAATAGCGGTGTATGCATGAAAGAAAATACAAAATTTAGAGCGAGTGGCAAAGATAAAAATTATAAGGAAGCCGAAACAACGTATTACGGAGTCATTCAGCAGATACTTGAGTTGGATTACATTGATTTCAAACAAACAGTTTTTTATTGCGATTGGGTAAAAGTCGAGGATAAGATCAATGGTTGCAAAATAGATCCCGCTTCAAACCTGATCATGGTTAACTTAGGAAAATTATAGAACAAGGACAACGTGAATGATGAGCCGTTTATTCTTGCATCAGAAGCGAGCCAAGTGTTTTACTAAAAAGATTTATAAAGTGATAGCTGGTCTGTGGTTTTGCATACACCAAAACGGTTGACTACAAATGTGGATGACATTGAGTCTCCTACCGTCTATCAATCAGCTTATGAAGACAATGAAAAACTAAAATATCTAACCATACTCATGTGTTAACCTATGAATTGTTGAATACTTTTTTTACTGGGAAATAATATGTATTTGGAATGTCACGACTTACACTTTCTGATCGCAATCCATTATGCTTTTATTATTTCTTTTAACTATTTCATAGTGAGTAAGACTTATGAATTATTGAGTGAAAATGTAATAGAGAACACGATCAGTAACAAATGTGAATAATATTCTTATTCATGGTGTTTGTCATGATTCTTAATGTTGCTTCTATTTCGCAGGAAAATACGTTGCTAGATCCCACATCATCACATGCATCGTGTTCGAAAGATCAACAAGTTGAACAAAACCTACTTGGTATTCCAGTCTCAGAAAACGCTCCAAAAATCTCTATTACGCTTGGTAAACTAGTACAATCTTATGTGCCGAGCTCTTACACAGGTTGGGATAAAGTACCCAAAACATATAAGGACGACTTTTGGAACCAGTTGATGGTAAATTTGTGAAAAATAGCATGTAAATGTTACAGTTTATTTTTGCAGTCTCTGAATCTTAATTTTTGCAGAAAATGTAACGCTTGAGTCTCTTTCAAAGGAAATGTTTTCAAAAAGAATGGCCGAGGCTTTTAGGAGACACGAGAAAAACTTGAGAGCAACTTATTATGACACTTTCGACAATGACGAAGAACGGATGAAAAAATTGCCCACCTGCAATTGCTCAAGATGATTGGAACGAGTTCATAAAGAATGAAGCAACGCCTGAAGCAAGCGGAAGAAGGGCGGTAGGCAAAAAAAAATAGATCCAGTCTAAGTTATGTCCACCATGTAGGAAGTAAAAATCACGCTAGAGTAGAACACGAATTGGTAAATTATTTGACCATTTTCTTTCAACGTAGTAAAAAAACACAATTAAGGGAGATAATATATATGAAATGGAATATATTGCAGATCGTTGCAAGTCCATCTACAAATATCAACCGTCGTCAAGTATGGGAGAAGACACATAGGAAAAAAGATGGTAGCATATCAGATGCCATGTCTGCGTACTTCGTAAGTTTTTACTTGTATTATGGTTAACATCAAGCAGTCTATTATTTGGACTTTCATTTCAGGCTTTTAGGCTTTCCATAATTGTGATTAATTAGTTTCTCGTTATGTTTTCTTCATTACGTGTTTTTATTGTCATGGTGCTATTGTCTGGATTGAATTTATTCAGTTAGAAGTAACATACTATAGTTACAAGCTGTTACAAGTAAATGTTGGTGTAAACGCATTTAACTTTTATCTCAGTATCAAATTGCCAAATTGAAGGAAAAGATCACCGATAGTGATGAAGAAAAATTGCTTGTTGATGAAGATATCTTATCACAAGTGTTGGGTATGGATACATGGGGTGGGAGCCGCACTGCTGTGAGCATCATACCAATGCATGTTAAGGCTTGTACCATTGCACAGAAACGATTCAAACATGTTCATGAAGAAAATGATGAGTTGAAAATGAGGGTGGGAAGCTTGGAGTGTATGATGACTGATATGAAGGGTGCAGTGGGAAATTTGTCTGGAAAAATGGATGTTCTGATCAACATGGTAGGAAATTTGACTGATCAAGGAATTCAGGCACCGTTGACTATGTCAGATGGAGGATACAGCGGTACACACATCAGTGCATCAAAGGGTGTTGCTTCTCCGGTCCAGGATACGACCAATGTGGTGAACAATCAACAATGTGGAATTCTCAACTCTGATCTAGAAATAGTAGCAACAGGTATTTTATTAATAAAATTAAACATATTTTATTGCACTCTGATCTAAAGCGAGTGCTTAAAGTCTAATGGATACGTACTCCAGTTTTTCTGTTTTAATAAAATTAAACATATTTTATTAATACTGTCCTTTGAAATCTCGACTTTATTGCAACAGGTATTGTCTATCGAGATCCTTCGTCGTCCAAATGTCATGGGATTGTTGTACCACCTACACATAAAAAAGTGGTTTTGGATAGTATACTGCTACCAGATGAGAAAACCTCCAAACTGAATCGCCAATTTGCAGAGACCTTTGATGAAGTCGGAGTGGTTGGGTTTGTGTGTCATGTGAAGTCCTTGATTAACTATCTTTAGAAGTTGGAGCAAGTATATATAATTTTACACTTGACTCTTGGTTTTCTTATGAAATAAGAACTCCATGACACTTGTGTTTGCATTAGTTTCATGAACTATCTTTGGTGGCATACACATGCATACATGAGACACGATATGCCACACGAACACAAAGCCACTATACTGACCTGCCCATACCTTAACTGCCATGACGTAAGCAATAATACATCAGAGTGTTCACTCCGAACATCATGGCTCTGTATTCCATTTTTGTTACTATGAAAATACTCTGAATATTATCTGTTAATGTTCTACAAATTGATTGATCCACTGATAATTAATGTGTGTACATCTGCGGTTCATGAGGAATTATTTCGTATTGTTTGCCTTAATCATGTTGCCCTTGACTATTTTCCCATGTATTTGTTACAACACTAAAGAAGCATCAACAAACTGTCCTTTGTTGGGCATATGGAAGGTCACAACACCAAACAAGCGGCAACACGAAACAATTCCATAGACAACAAGTACATGGACAAATAGGTCAACATGATCAAATACATGTATAACTTGTTATACATGTATTTGATCATGTTGACCTATTTGTCCATGTATTTGTTGTCTATGGAATTGTTTCGTGTTGCCGCTTGTTTGGTCTTGTTATACATGTATTTAATCATGTTGACCTATTTGCCCATGTATTTGTTGTCTATGGAATTGTTTCGTATTGTCGCTTGTTTGGTGTTGTGACCTTCCATATGCCTATTTCTACTTCCTGAACCTGAACTTTGTTGTCACCTTCCATATAGTCGATCGAAAGTCGGTGGATACCCTGAAAGTAGCTAGCAATATATTTGTCAACTATAGTTTACGACTAATTGACGAGTCGACTGACTGGACGTCTGTCGACTCGATTACTGCCATTTGCCTAGTTACATGCCATGCATGTATTTGTTACACTTAAACTGTGCACATTATTCGTGCATGCATACATGAACATTTAGCATCTTGCTTATGCTTATCAATGCATGCTTTGAAACATATTGTAAGGGCCCGCAAATCCGTACTATCTGAGTTGAATACATACATCACACGTCCAACCTAAATGTCACAGAAATACGAATCATTTTTTTTAAAAGAAAAAGGTAAAAGAAGAACAGAAATAACAACATAGAATCTCACATTGCAGCGGAACAAAATATACTATATCATAATTTTTTGAAATACAAAATTTTAACTGTATAACATACAATTGTCAGAGTACACTACTTAGAACACAACGGAAATAAAATACTATATATCTGACACTGAAGCCTTCTGCTCCAAGCTCCTTTAGATAGATCTGCAAAATCCTGAACTACTTGACGGCCCGTACAAATTTGGGCACCCAAGAGTTTAGGTAAAACAAAACAAAATAAACCCTAGGTCAGTCATGGGACTAGTGTGAGTAAACAATTTAAAATATTTAGAGAAATTAACCGATATCTCATAAGACCACGTCGTATAACACGGAGCGGGTTTTTCCCTTATAAGAATCCAAAACACTTGATTTAACTTTGAAATCTTTTTGAAAGAAAACGATAATCTTTATATCAAACTCTTTTGATATTATAATAGTGTCTAAATCAAATAAATAGAAATCAAGTGGAACGCTTTCATCTCACGTTCCACATATATATAATATACAATCAAAATTGTGGGCAATTATTGGGTAATTCATTTCCAACTATAACAAGGTATGGAACCACCTTCCGATAGTGTATCTCTAGAGGAGAATACATTGGGTTCAACATGAACATCTTGTAACCCGGCCACACATGACCGACCACTCATTTCGCTTGAGTGTATCGAATGTATTTCACCAACGGTTGGGATCAGCAACCATTTTCCCGAATGGGAGAGCATAGAATAGATTAAAGAATTAAATGAATTTCTCTAGATAGGTGATAATACACCCTAATGGAAGCTACCCACATAGCCGTGATGCCTGCCCGGTTTTTGTCATTTCCCGGTTGTTGAGGCCTGAGGCTACGATTACTTGCAAATCATTGATAGCACAATCACTTTGAATGCCACATTGCCAAATCCGTTATTCACTAATTGATTTGCACAAATATATTCTGAATACTATGCTAAGAGAATAAATCCTCTGCCACCATATATATTTACACAGGCTAACATATTCGATCATTGGAAATACTTTGTCAGACATTCGTCCATATACGTTCGTTCTGCGATTAAACGAAACCGAAGGCACACTTTCTATTAATAGAAAAAGTCCTTGCACTTTACTCCGTCCTCGATTATCTTCATATAATCTGATTCGCAACGCTACTGCTAACATAGAGTGGTTCTAGGATAATAATCCAACCGGTCTTTCCATATTGACAACGATATTGGCAAACACTACGCTAGTTAGTTATTTAACTATCGAAGAAAAACAAACATCCATTCATAGCATCAAACAATCACTAGGCCCTTTAATTAGTATTTCATTAATTAAATCACTTATCCATTTCCTTATCAATATTGGTTAACCCAATATGTTTGTGACGGCCCGCCCCGCACCAGCATGCATTTCCTCCGAAAGTGCGTTGTACACATGCCCGACTAGCACGGAACAGTCGTCAGAAGAAAAGAAAGAAGAGAATGAACTAATCGAAAACCTGTAGAATGTCTCACAGCGCATGGAACAAAATATAATAATAATATACTTGAAATAAAACAGGTGAGACAGTGCATAAGCTGATAATTAAAACCAACATCAACATCATCATCAGAGCAGCGGAAATCCAAATACAGCTTATTACAACTTTCCAAATTACTGTCTCTAAACAAAAGAAATAAAGGAAGGGTGTACTACTAATGCCCAAAGTAGTGACCAGCAGCGACACATAGAGAATATCTATATATATATATATATATATATCATATGTGGAAGCCTCCTGCTCGTCTCCGGTACAGCTACTCGTGCATCACCAGCTAACCTGTCTCTAGTCTGCTCGTGAGAGCACCCAGAGTAATAAGAAGAGACATAAAACTCTGGGTCAGACAAAAAGTCTGGTATGAGCGATAAGCAGCTAAACAGAACAATAACAGGTATACTAAACCATACCTGAACCTAGACCTGCAACCAAAGAGTTAGCACTACATACCGTACAATACTCTAAGGTGCCACTGAATAGATAGTGTAAAGATAACGGGGGTGGGGGTGTGCATGTCATAATGATGGCAAGCAAATCAAACATAGCAACCATCCTCACATCTCTCACTCAATGCGTAAAGCATACGATATCTACTGCTTTGATCACTAGACCCATCGAGGTAGTGACGGAGTTCGACCTGTACAACTACTGCTACTACCAAGCTCACCACATGGAGTCATGACCAAATCTTTACAAATGAACCCACTTCATTGGTCTATAGCTCTTTAGCCGAACCTTGGCCACTGTGACCCTGAATCCGTTCACGTACTCCTTACACATAGTGATCTAAATTACAGACATCGACAACCCCTTAGCACACGTCCCGCGGCAAAGCCCAACTCATGAAGTTAACTCGTTGGTTCCCAACTGGATCCTGAGTACAAACTTTCCATTTGGACTACCTTTGCATCTCGGGTTATTGGTCTTCTCCGGATCGGTTCTTCACTTCAGTTTATACTTCAAATTCGGATCGTGATTCACGCCTCAAGTCCAAGCATCTCGGTTCGGATCGGTCGAGCTACCTCCATTGGATCGGGTCGGGGTCCACATCTCTTGGCGGTTCGGTCCTCCTTCCCAAACACTCCGGATCGGGTCGAGTCTCTCAAGTCCATCCATGGTGCATCGGTTCGGATCGGGTGCCTTCGGGTCGTGCCACCATGCTCAGGTCGGATCGTGGAGCTCAGGCTGAAGCGGCTCGGGTCGGGCTCCTTCTCTCGAGCGGTTCATGGAACATTAGATCGTGGTGCATCGGAGTCTCCACGTGGCGGTTCGGATCGGGTATCACGATCGGGTCGGGTTCGGAGGGGCGATCCGATCCGGTCCTCTGCATTTTCCTACACTTTGTCCAGCTAGCTGTTTACGCCATTCGACGGCGTTTTCGACCAATCTAACACTTCTAGACAATCACAAATCATACCATACAGTCATAGCAACATGCACAATCATCCACAAACAACAAAACAACAATCATAACATGTAAAATGGACCAAACATACCCAAAACCCTATGTTTTCCCTTAAGCATGTTTAGGCAAAACTAATCGTAGGATTAACAAATTTTAACCAAATCAAACCAAATTCCTAGCAGAGGTCTAAAACATCATTTTTGAATTTATAAATATTTTTCCAGAATTTTATCATGTTTAATTTCGTTAATCTTCACTAATTACCCTTAATCAACCGTAATTAATGCAAAACTATGCAAATCACTCACCTTAGCCACAAATAAAACGTTTAGAATTGAAACTCTACTGTTTGGACGCGAATACCGATGCAACACAGCAGCTCTACCTTGATTCTTGTGCTAATCCGCCTTGATTTGATGTTGCTAAGCTTAATCCTTTATTAGAAAGTGATTTGGAAGTGTTTTAGAGGTTGGAGGCCATTGTTAGGTTGAAGAGAGGGTTTGTGGCGGCTGGAAAATGAGTGAAAAACTGAAATCCTAACCCTAGCAGCCCTCAAATACCTCTAATCCCGAAATCCCCCATTGGGCCTAGCTGTTAATCATCCGGTTAAGCCCAATTAAGCTATTTTTCACTATCTGAAACCTGTTTCAGCCATATCTCCCAAACGGTAAGTCCGTTTGGCTTATGTGACCACTCTACGGAATTGTAAACCATCATCTGGAGCCAATAGAAGTGGTTTCAGGTCAAAACTCCTTTTCGATCAAAAGTTATGGCCAAAACAGTATCGGCTAGGGGCAAAACGGTCATAAAAAAATCGGCAAAAATCATGAACATGGGAAATGACCTCAATAGTCGTCTCCCAAAGTTACATGACCATACGACTTCGTATGTAAAAGAAATAAATATTCTACGATCCTTCGATGCGTAGAATGCGGGTCGTTACATTCTTTCCCCCTTAAGAAATTTCGTCCACGAAATTCCTTAACCCAAAACATACAAAAGATCCCGCATGCCTACCAACCACATACAATAATCAAGCATGCAAAACAAACAAACAAGCCTATCCTAGCATGCGGAGAGACTAAATCGAAGTTAAAATCTTACCAGGCGAAGAGTTCTGGATACGTCTTCCTAACGCTCTCCTCTGTCTCCTAAGTACAGTCATTCTCATTCTCGCCCTACTGGACTTTGACTAGATTCACCGTTTTCCTTCGAAGTTGCTTCGTATCGTTCCCAACAATACGCATAGGCTTGCGGTTCCCAACCGTCTCGAGTTCAACTTCGATATCATCCAACTGATCAGGTGAAATAGTCACATCTGGGTCGTGCACGAACTTCCTTAACTGGGAAACATGAAATACGTTGTGAACTCCTGCCATCTTCTCGGGTAATTCAACTTTTGTATGCCAAATTCCCAATTTGCTCAAGAACTGGGAATGGACCAACAAATCTTGGTGCTAACTTGCCTCTCCTGCCAAATCGTATCATGCTCTTCAACGGAGAAATCGTGATAAACACCAAGTCGCCAATGGAGAACTTTAATTCTCTTCTCCTTTTATCAGCATGACTCTTCTGCCTATCTTAGGCAGCCTTCATTCGTTGTTGGATAACCTTAATATTGTCTGAAGTTTCTCTTATCACATCGGGTCCAAGCACAAACTTCTCACCAGTTTCTACCCAACATGACGGTGAGTTGCACGGTCTTCCGTACAAAGCTTCAAACGGAGCCATACCAATACTGGATTGATAACTATTATTATATGCAAACTCTACTAAATGAAAATGTTCATCCCATGATCCACCAAAATCCAATATGCAAGCTCTCAAGAGATCTTCTAACACTCGATTCACCCTCTGTGTATGTCGATTTGAGGATGATACGCGGTGCTGAGATGTAGTTCTGATCCTAACGCCTCTTGTAAGCTCCTCCAAAATCCACTAGTGAATAACGGATCTCGGCCACTCACAATGCCTTTGGATATTCCATGAAATCTCACTACCCACTTTATATACAGTTCCGCTAACTTAGATGCAGTCCTGTTTGACTTGACGGGTATAAACCTTGCACTCTTAGTCAACCGGTCCACAATCACCCAAATGCTATCATGGCCCGATCTAGTCCTTGGTAACCCATCAATGAAATCCATTGAAACTTGTTCCCATTTCCATTCTGGAATTTCTAATGGTTGTAGCAAACCACTAGGCTTCTTTTTCTCAGCTTTATCTAGCTAGAAGTTCATGCATTTGGATATAAACTTCCCAATTTCTCTTTTCATCCCTTTCCAGTAGTAGGTCTGCTTCATGTCTCGGTACATCTTGTTACCACCGGGGTGTATAGTCAGTTTTGAGTGATGACATTCTTTAAGCACTTCATCTCTCAATCCATTGACATTGGGTACAACTAGTCTTCCATTCTTTCTAAGCCATCCATCTCGATCAAGCCCATACTTGTTCCTATCTCCGTCGATTCCCATCTTTAACTTTTAGATGATTTCCAATAGGTTAGGATCGTTTCTCTGACTAGAACCAATCCGCTCAATCAAAGTGGGTTTGATCGTCAAATTTGCTAACAATTTTGGATCCAATTCGCACTTTGGTCTGAAATCATACCCGACGATGTACTCCAGTTACTTCCATTCTAGAAACATAGCCCCTAAACCGGCATGTCTTCTACTCAATGCATCATACACCGCATTGCCCTTTCCCCGTGTATATGTGATCTCGAAATCATAGGAAGCCAAGAATTCTAACCATCTTTGCTGCCGGAGATTAAGATCTTTCTGAGAGAAGAGATACTTTAACGATTTATGATCGGTAAACAACTCGAATCTTTCTCCCAAGAGATAATGTCTCCACATCTTCAGTGCAAACACGATCGCTGCCAATTCCAAATCATTGGTAGGGTATTTTTTCTCATGCGGTTTCAGTTGCCGACTTGCATAAGCTACAACCCTACCTCCTTGCATCAATACAACACCTAGTCTGGTACCACATGCATTCATATATACCGTCATTTCATTCCCCTTAGGAATGACTAACACTGGTGCACATGTCAACTTTTCCTTTAGACTCTTGAATGCATTCTTGCACCTTTCGTCCCAGACGAAGGCTTGATTCTTCTTGGTCAACTGAGTCAACGGTGCTGCTATCTTAGAGAAGTCTTGGATAAACTTACGATAATATCCAGCTAACCCCAAGAAACTTCTTATGTCCGTTGCATTCTTGGGCATAGACCAATCTTGTACCATTGCCACCTTCGCAGGGTCCACGGCAATACCATTCTCTGAAACAACATGGCCTAAGAATCTCACTTCCCTCCTCCAGAAGTGACACTTAGAAAACTTTGCTTTCAATTGGTGTTTTCTTAACACCTCCGTCACTATCCTCAAATGTTCCTTGTGTTCTTCCTCTGTCCTCGAGTAGACCAAAATATCATCCATGAACACAAGGACAAACTTATTCAAATGATCTCTGAATACCGTATTCATAAGATCCACAAAATATGCTGGGTGATTGGTCAGCCCGAATGGCATGACCAACCACTCATAAAATCCAGACGGCGTCCGAAATGTCATTTTAGCTATACTCTCAGCTTTCACTCTAAGCTGATGAAAACCGATCGCGAGATCCAACTGAGAGAATACTCTCGTGCCACTCAACTGATCAAATAAATCATCTATCTGCGGTAGAGGATACTTATTCTTCCTCGTCACTTTATTCAACTCGCGGTAGTCTACACACAAATGAAGGGAACCATCCGCCTTGGTAGCAAACACAACTGGTGCTCCCCATTCAGAAACACTCCTTCTGATAAATCCCTTCTTCAAAAGATCGCTGACTTGCACCCCGAGCTCTCGCTGCTCCCTTGGTGCCATACGACAAAGTGGCATCACTATAGGTCTGGCATCTTTCACTAAATCAATACGGAACTCAATCTCTCGGCGTGGTGGAAGCCGGGTCACTTCCTCGAAGACGTCCGGATACTGGCCAACTACGGGCAACCCTGACAACTCACTATGCGGGATGTCGAGTGAATTTAGAAAACTAGCCATTATCCCATCATCGCGTAGACCACCAAACACTACCCTCCGCCCATCATCCGCTCTAGCTATCACCAAAAAGCCCTCACAGTCTACCACCACCCCGTATCTTTGGAGCCAATCGACTCCCAAAATAATGCCAAACCCAGTAAAGCCCAAAACAAAGCAATCACAACCAAACATGCATTCATGACTCGATAAGACCACATTACGACAAATCATGCTAAGGTTAGTTGAACCACCATTCGGGTTCGTCACTACTAAAGGCCTATCGACAATCTCGGGCTCCAATCCCAACCAATCTACCAGGTCACTAGATAAGAAAGAACTGGAAGCCCCGGTATCAAACAAAACTCTAGCAGGAACATCATAAACAGAAAGCATACCTTGAATAACGACATTCTTTCCCTTCTCCGCCGCAGTTGGGGCATTCGACGAAGAAGGAATAGCATTAAGGGCATATGCTTTCACCATCTGCTTTTCTTTAGGGGGTTGCGGACACTTTTCCTTGTGATGTCCCACTTGGCCACAGTTGAAGCACTTCCTATCTGTTGGCTTGGCCCGACACTCTTTGGCATAGTGGCCCTTCTTACCACAGCTGAAGCACTCAACATCTTGCTTATTCTTTTTCTTCTGGCCATCCTTGGTCTGATTCTGCTTTCTCTTATTCTGAGAACCATTCTTGCCTCCACCGCTTGCTTGCGGCTTTGGCTCCTCGGCAGATGCGACCTCAGTCTTCGACTTAGGGTAAAGAATCTCTGACCTCAATGCTTTCCCCACAATTGATTCAAACGTCTCATCGATATGGTTAATAAGCCTTTCCCCCAAGTATCCATCCAAACCAGTTATGAACTTCTCGTTCTTCTTCTCGGCAGTATCAATAAGAGATAACCGATATTTCGACAAAGTGACGAATTCGGCAATATACTCCGAGATAGCTCTACCATTCTGCTTGAGTTCCAAGAATTTCTTAAACAGCACTGACTTCTGAGCAGCTGGAATGAACTTATCGCTAAAGCGAGCCTTAAATTGATCCCAAGTAATCTGATCCTCGGGAGTAGCTGCCTTTATAGCATTCCACCAATTCATTGCCCGTCCTTGCAGCTGACGGGATGCTAGTCTTCTCTTCAACGCATCCTCGATACCCAAATCTTCGAAGATACGCTCGCAGCTATCCAACTAATCCTGAACATCCGTAGCCGACTTTGTTTCGTGGAACGGCTTACCACCAAGACTCGTATAATCCTTACTCAACTTGGCGAAATCGGCCCTAGGCGCCTGCATTATTGGACCACCACTATTACCAGCATTGGGAGCTGCCCTATGAACATCTCTAAGCATCTCTCTCATGAGGTTAGTAAACATCGTCCTCAAGTTAGCAGCATTCCCATTATTGGCTCCTTTACTGGCACCTCTTGCGTATCGGCTCATCGTTCAATCTGTAAAGAGAAAACGATTAACCATCCTCTTTGTGGTGTCAGTGCACTGCGACTTCATCCTTAGATATACTAATAGTATATATATATAGCTTTTGAAAACCAAAATAATCACAAATACGCGCTCTCTATACGTATTATCTCTCCCTGGTGTCTTTCCCTAAATTAACTACGCAACCTAGAGCTCTGATACCAAGTGTGACGGCCCGCCCCGCACCAGCTGGCATTTCCACCGAAAGTGCGCTGTACACATGCCCGACTAGCATGGAACAGTCGTCAGAAGAAAAGAAAGAAGAGAATGAACTAATCGAAAACCTGTAGAATGTCTCACAGCGCATGGAACAAAATATAATAATAATATACTTGACATAAAGCAGGTGAGACAGTGCATAAGCTGATAATTAAAACCAACATCAACATCATCATCAGAGCAGCGGAAATCCAAATACAGCTTATTACAACTTTCCAAATTACTGTCTCTAAACAAAAGAAATAAAGGAAGGGTACACTACTAATGCCCAAAGTAGTGACTAGCAGCGACACAGGGAGAAAATCTATATATATCATACGTGGAAGCCTCCTACTCGTCTCCGGTACAGCTACTCGTGCATCACCAGCTAACCTGTCTCTAGTCTGCTTGTGAGAGCACCCAGAGTAATAAGAAGAGACATAAAACTCTGGGTCAGATAAAAAGTCTGGTATGAGCGATAAGCAGCTAAACAGAACAATAACAGGTATACTAAACCATAGCTAAACCTGGACCTGCAACCAAAGAGTTAGCACTACATACCGTACAATACTCTAAGGTGCCACTGAACAGATGGTGTAAAGATAACGGGGGTGGGGGTGTGCATGTCATAATGATGGCAAGCAAATCAAACATAGCAACCATCCTCACATCTCTCACTCAGTGCGTAAAGCATATAATATCTACTGCTTTGATCACTAGACCCATCGAAGTAGTGACGGAGTTCGACCTGTACAACTACTGCTACTACCAAGCTCACCACATGGAGTCATGACCAAATCTTTACAAATGACCCCACTTCATTGGTCTAAATCTCTTTAGTCGTACCTAGGCCACTGTAGCCCTGAATCCGTTCACGTACTCCCTACACATAGTGATCTAAAGTTACAGACATCGACAACCCCTTAACACACGTCTCGCAGCAAAGCCCAACTCATGAAGTTAACTCGTTGGTTCCCAACTGTATCCTGAGTACAAACTTCCCACTTGGACTACCTTCGCATCTCGGGTTATTGGTCTTCTCTGGATCGGTTCTTCACTTCAGTTTATACTTCAAATTCAGATTGTGATTCACGCCTCAAGTCCAAGCATCTCAGTTCAGATCGGTCAAGCTACCTCCATCGGATCGGGTCGGGGTCCACATCTCCTGGCGGTTCGGTCCTCCTTCCCAAACACTCTGGATCGGGTAGAGTATCTCAAGTCCATCCATGGTGCATCGGTCCAGATCGGGTGCCTTCGGGTCGTGCCACCATGCTCAGGTCGGATCGTGGAGCTCAGGCTAAAGCGGCTCGGGTCGGGCTCCTTCTCTCGAGCGGTTCATGGAACATCAGATCGTGGTGCATCGAAGTCTCCACGTGGCGGTTCGGATCGGGTATCACGATCGGGTCGGGTCCGGAGGGGCGATCCGATCCGGTCCTCTGCATTTTCCTACACTTTGCCCAGCGAGCTGTTTACGCCATTCGACGGCGTTTTCTACCAATCTAACACTTCTAGACAATCACAAATCATACCATACAGTCATAGCAACATGTACAATCATCCACAAACAAGAAAACAACAATCATAGCATGTAAAATGGATCAAACATACCCAAAACCCCATATTTTCCCTTAAGCATATTTAGGCAAAACTAATCGTAGGATTAAAAAAACTTAACCAAATCAAACCAAATTTCTAACAGAGGTCTAAAACATTATTTTCGAATTTATAAATATTTTTCTAGAATTTTATCATGTTTAATTTCGTTAATCTTCACTAATTACTCTTAATCAACCGTAATTAGTGCAAAACTATGCAAATCACTCACCTTAGCCACAAATAAACCTATAGAACTGAAACTCTACTGTTTGGGCGTGAATACCGATGAAACACAGCAGCTCTACCTCGATTCTTGTGCTAATCCGCCTTGATTTGATGTTGCTAACCTTAATCCTTGATTAGAAAGTGATTTGGAGGTGTTTTAGAGGTTGGAGGTCATTGTTAGGTTGAAGAGAGGATTCGTGGCGGCTGGAAAATAAGTGAAAAACTGAAATCCTAATCCTAGAAGCCCTCAAATACCTCTAATCCCGAAATCCCCCATTGGGCCTAGCTGTTAATCACCCGGTTAAGCTAGATTAAGTTGTTTTTCACTATCTGAAACATGTTTCAGCCATATCTCCCAAACGTTAAGTCCGTTTCGCTAATGTGACCACTCTACGGAATTGTAAACCATCATCCGGAGCCAATGAAAGTAGTTTCAGGTCAAAACACCTTTCCAATCAAAAGTTATGGCCAAAACAGTATCGGCTAGGGGCAAAACGGTCATTAAAAAATCAACAAAAATCACGAACATGGGAAATGACCCCAATAGTCGTGTCCTAAAGTTACATGACCATACGACTTCGTATGTAAAAGAAATAAATATTCTACGATCCTTCGATGCGTAGAATGCGGGTCGTTACAATTTTCAACAATCATCTTAATCTTTTTTCGCTATTGGGAAAACATTTTCATATATCGCCTCCTTATATTTTCTATATGTAGAAAATATCTTCTAATTTTAATTGGAAAACATTCCAATTACTTATCTCTTTCATGCCCGTTCATTTCTCCACGCAGGAAATATTTATTTATTATATTTCAAAAATTCCACTTCCTTAGGCTAAAACGAATGTTCTATAAAACGTCGTTACAACAACCCAAAATACTGCATTCAACTAATCTTATTCAAGCATTTATCTTCGAGACTAAATCTTGCTATTTATCAGTTAAAAATGAAATCAATTAAGTTGGGGTATAACTACCTCTCAGACCTTGACTGAAAACATCATTAACTTCAAAACAGACAAGACCACTTAACTCAATAATCAACACCATACAAACCAATTATTCATTTTTAAAACGTATATACATTTCTCTTTCTATTTTTACCAGATTTAATTATAGATTTCCTTTTTGTTTATAATATTCTCTTTTAAGTTTGTTTCCTTATC
>JASFAX010002718.1:0-44931 GCA_030737875.1 Allium sativum | reverse complement strand
GAATCGGTTAGTGGAATAACTGCGGTTTAAGTGAATTTAATCTACCGTTTTGAACTGGGATTGATTATCAAATTGATGTGTTTTGATTAAAATTGTTAAACAAACAATGTTTAAAATTAGATAAGGGTTTAGAAGGGTTTACTATTTACTTTAGTTAATAAAGACTTAACTACTGAAGTGGTTAATAGTCAAAGCAAATTATATTTTAAATAATTTAGAAAATTACTTTTCAAAGGTAATCGTAGTGAAATTGAAATCAAGTGAAAAGGGAAGAATTGAAATAGGATTTCCCAAGTGGAGAATGGTCGAATAGATTTGGAAGGAGATTGAAAATAAGTAAATCTAGTTAAATAAGTGGGTTATAGGGTTGTGTAACCAAATTCAAGTTATAATGGAACTGTGTTGAGTTCGGAGTGGAATTTTGGTGTTTGGATTACAACTGATATTTATCTGAGGATAAGAACGTTGTTGATCAAGGTCTGAGAGGTAATTAAAATACCCCAACTTGAACAACATCGGGATTACCTGAAGATAGTATTAGTTGGTAATCGTAAGAGAGTTAGTGATAATTTATTATTTCCATTAGGAATATAATAATACCATGTTGGTGAAATGGGAAAATTTAGACAATATACTAAGTAAAGGAAATTTGTGATAAGGAAATGAAGGGTTGAGTTTTTATTTTACACAAATAAATATTAGTTATTGTTTTCAAAAATAGAATAAAAGATTTACGTAACGTGGATTACTAATAATAAGTTAAGTGGATTTCCCAAGTTTAAATAACAAAGAATGATGTAACAAGTGTTTTGAAAGGAGAATTAAGTGGAAATTTAATACAGTTATTTTGCTAAGTATTATAAGGGTTTTGAGAACATTTGTATATTAATTAAGAATCCAAATATCGTATTTTAAAATATTTAAAAGAGTTAGAAGTATTAATTAGGAGGAAGTGGATTAATTTGTTTAATTAAAATGCGAAGTGATGCTGAATACTGAACTAGTGAACTCATTGGAGTGTCATGATCGAAACACTGTTTATTTTGATAGTTAAATCACCAACTATCAAATCTGTCCAATGTGATTGTTCGTATGGAAAGACCGGGATCGAATTTATATTCGAAAACCATTCCGACCAACAAATACGTGAAGATCTCAGAAGATGATCGAGGTGGATCATTGAAGACCGTGGATTTTCATAAACGAGAGAACCACTAGTATTCTCTGCCTGGCAAGCAGAGATAAGCTGTGATTCTGTCGTGGTTGGAATCTACGGGTTGCAAGGACTTCTCGCTACTGATCCATGGGGTGATTTCTATATTGGATGCAGTAGGAGAGTGCCTCCGGTTCATCCTATTCCTGGATGACTTGTATGGACGAGTGTGTGACAGAGTATTTCCAGAGAGTCACGTACACTGATTTCTTCAAACGTGCTATAGTTGTTGGCGGGGAATTGCCGTTCTTTTAGCTTCTAACTAGAGTACTTTTGTGGATGTCAATTAGTGATATCTGACGGATCTGACGATGTGACATTCAAAGTGAATGGTGATCAGATGTTTTAAAAATAAACTCTGACCTCAAGCCTCATCAATCGGGAAATGACCAAAATCGGGCAGGCAGCATGGTCATGTGGGTCGCTCCCATTAGGGTGTATAATCGCCTATCTAGAGAAAATCCTATTTGCTTCTTAAATCTATGTTTCGATGCTGTCCCTATTCGGGAGACGGTTGCTGATCCCATCCGTCGGTGATATACATTCGATACACTCAAGCGAAATGAGTGGTCGGTCATGTGAGGGCCGGGTTACAAGATGTTCTTGTTGAACCTTGTGTATTCATCCCTATAGATGCACGATCGGCAGGTGGTCCCATACCCTGTCATAGTTGGAACCCAATCTCCAATAAGCGCCCGCAGTTTTGATTGTATACTATATATGTGGAGCATGAGGATGCAAGCATTCCGCTAGATTTGATAATTACTTGTATATAGACATTATTATAATATCATAAAAGATATTGGTTTCAAAACTGCTTTGGGTTATCGAAAGGTAAAAACCATCCGTGTTTATGTGTAGATTTGGTCTTACGATTATCCTTTTCCTTTGAAAAGATTTTGAACTTTAAAAATCATGGTTGGATGATTTACCCTTAATACTGTGCGAGTTTATCTCACTATGGTTCACTAGACTGACCCGGTGTTTTGTAAATGCTCGGGTTAGCCCGAGGTGTATAGGTTCAGGTTATTGAATGCTGTGAAGTATAGAGACGAGCTGGAGATGTTCAGACGTATGATATTATATAGCTACTTTTCCGCTGTGTGTTGTATATGGGAACAGATTATTGTAACTGTCCAATTGTTTATGTACTCTGATGATTGTAAGTATATTTTTTTAAAGCTCTCAACAAAGTTTATTTCTGTATTATATTTTGTTCCGCTGCGATGTGAGACTCTGTGTTGTGTTGTTTCTTCTTCTTCTATTCTAATATTTCTTTCTTATATCACCCTCTAATTTCTTTCTAATAACTATCCAGTGTTTCCGGTGCTTGGAGGGTCAGCATGAGTTACGTTAAAGGTATTTATGTCGATTTTCAGGGACGAAAATCTTTGGGTCGTTACTGCAGTATCAGAGCTGAAGGTTAAGTGATTACCTGGGCTCTATGGCGTGACTCAGTAGAGATGGGGTTAGCAATACCCTAGATTGAGTTTGAGTGTATATATACAATTGAACATACTTGTAGATTTTATAAAAATTGTTTTATATTGTGTAGATTTATTGGTTGAATTGTTTACGAGTTCTGATCGATCAGTTTGATCCACTATATCGATAGGAGTTTCTAAACACTCAAGTACGATAAAACGACACATTATGTTCTGAAAGAGGGTAAATGAAATAATTTTACCCCAATTATATTTTAATATAAAAGGATGATTAATATTTGAAGTATTATAGTATAGTGGATGTGTTGGTTGATTATAATTGAAATGGTTATATAAATAACCAATTAGAATTTGTATAATATACTAGCAGATTTATTAAATATGAAATTAAAATTAGAATTGGAATTAAAATTCCTAGAAATGGGAAAGAAATTTGAAAATGAAATTGAATTGAATATGTGAGAAATTTAAAATCCTGGGAGATTTTAAATTGGTTTATAAGCATCGTGAGTAGTATTTTGAAATAGATTTCAAAATGAAATTGTTTAAACATGGGTTGATAAGTAATATAGTATTAAACTCACTTCAGTAGCTGGGAATTAACCCTGATGGTGCTGGCCACACCATCAGTGTTCATTTCCGAGTTCTAAGTGACGGATTACTACCAAAGATTTTGGTTTGAATTGTTATGAGAAAAACAAGTTGTTTTGAATCCTGAAAAGGAATATTTGATTTTTGAAAGAGTTGAGCCATTTAAAAGCTCCCAGGGAGATTGCTTGAACAAAATCAAGTATGAATTGAATTGAAACCAATTAACTGGAAATTGAATTGAGATATAATATATCAAATAGAATCAGATTGTGACGAAAAAGGAATCTCGCTCGGTCCGAACCAGTCGCTAAACCGACCCAGACCGTTCGAAACGCCCTATCGTTTAAGAATAAGACAAACCAGAACGCACACGGAAGAACATTTCATTGTATATTACAACAATACATCAGATTACAAGAATATACAGAGTATAAACAAATAAATATTACACAGAAATATCAGAGATTTAAATTACATTTAAATACATAGCAGCGGAAAATAATACAATACACAACTAGAAGAGATATACGGATACAAAGCTTTCCGGATATCGTTCCAGCTGTAAACCAGGATCCTGTGAATATAAATCTACAAAACCAAAACTACTAGTTGCCCGTGTCAAAATAGGGGCACCCAGAGTTTAGGTTAAAACAATAAACTCCAGGTCAGTCATGTGACTGGTGTGAGAACTAAAACAGTTAATCTTTATTTTTAAAGTCAGGTAAATCAAGGGACCACGCCGCTAACGCGGAACGGGTTTCCTCCCAAGAATACCAGTGCATAAACCAACAGCGCAATGCTAAATAAAGAGAAATGAAGCTGTTATAAGACCCAGGTCCTATCACACAATGCAACGCAAGCCGGGGGATAGGGTTTTCCCTTATAACAGCCAAAGAATGCTTGATACGTTTAAAACAAATCATTTGATACTATTATAAGTGCATAGTGTATAAAACAACTTCAAATCATAAGTATCAATCATAGACGGCATGGGTACCATATATCATGTCGCCATACTAGTTCTACAATTAAAACCGCAAATGTCACGTATTTGGAAATTGGATTTCCATCTATGAACCGAGGCAAAAGATAGTCCTCAACCGATTCGAGACGCTCTAGCCCGTGCCTCAGGACCCAGACACAGGTGGGCCCTTGGATCCTCAGGGCCGGTCCACCGATGTGGATTAAAATGCCTGAACATGCGTTTCCCCGCCCTTTGGGGCGTAAATGAGCCAACGAATGACTCCATCGGACCCGGATCGTCCGATCAAACCGAGGCGCCTCGCAACAGCAACAACCACACAGGTGAAAAGTATATAAATGTCAGGGCTGGTAGGTCACTGACACCACCCTAGCTAGAAAGAAACGCATGCCCTCCCTGACGTCCTCTCCCGTTTTTGGTTCACAACCGGGGTGCGAAACTCGCGAAGTAAACGTTACACAAAGCTACGCCACAAAGGCCGTGCTTTGATCATCACCACAAGACTTTGCTTTTCAACAGAAGCCTCGATCAATTGCCACTTAGGCATGCCACACAGGCAATTCACTCCATGCGTTTGATATCCATCAATATATAACTCCTGAGCTCGTACGTCTCAGAGAAGGGCGTTAAGCAAGAGAATAAATTCTCCGCCGCCAAACAGATATATATTTAATAGAGATCAATCGCACGGACTAAAATCCAATGTCAGACACACAGTCCATTTACAAGTCGGTTCTGGGTCTGAACGAAACCGGAGGCACCTAGTACCCCGCATATCCATCGATCTCCAAGTACGTCTGGACGATCACCAACTGTTTCCATCTTCTTGGGTGTACAGCCCAATCAAGATCATCAGTAATTACCCAAACGACGTGAAGACCTCCGGTCTTCAACCACCGTCTTCATCTTCGACTTATCGTCGTATCAATTATTCAGAATGGGATAAACCCGGTCTTTCCGAATAACTCGCGTATATTTTAAATAAGTGTTACAAAAACACAACATACGCCTCATTCCAATTCATCAGTCACTAACCGTAAATTAACAAGAGAATAATTTCCCAAATATTAACCCCGAAGGCCGAAACCAACATCAGATCAATATCCAGAAAACCATTCTGCTTAGCTAACCGACAGTTAGTTTCTAAATTTCACATTCATAGGGAAAGGTTCCCATTAATTTTATCCAAGATAAATTCCTTGAATTTATTCTCTAATCTTCTTTTGAATTTCGATTCAACTAGTCGGAATTAGCGAACCTTACCGAAGTAATCATTGGTTTTAATTTCCCAATCCCAACCTATTCATCCCATGAAGTAAAACTGGTAATACTTCATATCTAACACCACGGTGTTATCGGTAAATTCAATTACCATTTCACGTTCAAATCTAATTAAAGATTTAACTAACGCCTGGAGCAAAACTGGTGATACTTCATTTCGATTATTTCAATCTAATTAAAGATTCATTAAAACTCCACTTAGTTTTAATCTTTAACTGGGTTAAAGAATCAGTGTCATTTAAAACACAGTTCACGATAAATCCAAAATCACATTCCATTAATTATCGGGTTAAAGAACGAGTGTTATTTAAAACACTGTCCACGATAAACCCAAAAATCAATATCAATTCAATTCCAATTAAATATTATTTAATTGGTACAATTCATTAAATCTAAATAAAAAAGATTTAATCTTTTCTCAACTGGGTACAAGAACAGTGTTAGTTAAGACACCATTCACGACAAACCCAAATCACATTTGATATTAAATACAAGGCTCTGAATAGAAAATATATCGGCTTATATTCAATATCAAATTCTACGACTAACAGATATCGTATTTGAAATAACGATATATGTATCTATATCTTTCAAATTTCCATAACAACATCTGTATATAACCACGAAATCAAACATCGAAATATTCCGAAAACAATTTCGATTCAAATCCATTCCAATGCAATCATTGGAAATTCTGGTTATTTTCAAAGCCATTTCAAATTCGATTTATTTATTTAAAAATAAATAGAATTATAATTCTAGTTCAAAACTAGTTCATTTCGATGAAAAACAATTTTTGTCTTTTCAAATATGGAGTTTTTCATCCCAATTCTTTCTAAATCATTTCTTATGATTTTACACAAATTATTACTATTTTTAATAATTTTATCAAGGCCCGTACAGTCGATTTCCATCAATGGCCATCGAACTGCACTTACAGCGACCTTTTTCAAATTTGATTTGGACATAATTCCAAATCCAACCGTTAGATTTCTAATTTCCAATATTCGTTAGAAAGCTCTTTTCGATACGAACCCAACGGTTCTGGTTTTAGGAGAATCCGACGGTCGGATCTCCCGCAAATCCGTTCGAAGTCAATGGTCGAAATTCGAGAACGGCCGCGGCGCAGCGCGTTCTATTCAGGCCATTATATTATATATATAATATATATAATATATACTTCATCAATTTCAATTCAAAACGTGCTTTATAAATCGTTTTTAAATTCATTTTCAAAACGGTTTCAACTTCATATTCAATTTCAAATTAAAATTGGATATTCCAATATAAATTCGTTTTAAATTCATTTCAAATTGATTTCAATTCAATTTCAATTCGTTTTCAATTCAATCTCAATTCGAATTCATTTATATTCAATTTCAATTCGAATTCATTTCTATTCAATTTCAATTCGAATTCATTTCTATTTAATTCAAAATTTCATATTTTGAAATCACTTTCGATATTCATTAAAATGAATAAAATCGATATAAATATCGTTCACGTCAAAATGGCGTCAATCTAATCAACACGGCTTCATATATTTCTATTTTCAAATATTCTATTTCAAATATTTCCTTTTCAAATATTTCTATTTTAAAACTGGAATGAGGCCCAATCAATTACCATATAATGTTAATTATATGGATTTTCTACAACACATGTATATATCAACAACGATGAATAATCAACCATCATCCAAAGTGCATTCTACACTGTATAAGCATCAAATATAAATATTCAACGCTTAAAACAGCCTGCCAATCAATCGATCGACATACAACTAAACAATCGGGATTAGTGTACGTCAAATATCATCCCAATACCCGTGTGGGGTTTCAAGCAATCAAACACAGATTTTTATTTGTGCAGTTGGGCGATGTGTAAAATTTATCGTCCCAATCAATGTCCTTCAAATAGGTGTACATAAACAAACCGTCCGGTTTGTAAATGAATATTTATTTATTCACATTCACGTTAAAAATTATATTTTTAACGATCAAACTATTTTATTCAACCTATGAATATTCTATTCGGTTCATTTATTAAATAAAATATTATCTTTATTTTTCTAACTTATTTTTAGAAAATTTCGGCGGCATAACGGCACGATACTAGAAACAGGACAAGGCCTAGCCTTATCCCCGGTCTAGTGAAGGCCCACGCCATTCACACATCAATCAAATCAATTTCGTTTCACCAAACAATTCAATTCAAACCAAATAATCTAACCAACTACACAACCAAACAATTAAACAAACAAGCCATCCATGGTCTGTGGATGACGGGTGTCGGGTGCTACTAAACACCGTCTACATCCTAGTATATATATATAACTAGAAAAAGGAATTGAAGAGTGAGAAGTTCTCACCAATAGCTATCCTATCATCTTGACTCTTCTTTTATAGAAATCTTCGCCATTCTCGCTCTTCGTCACTTTCGTCGCCCGTAGCCACTACATATGTAAAAATCGAATTTTTACTTCGCTATTCAATATATAAAAATCGAATTTTACTACGATGTTCAATATATAAAAATCACATTTTTACTATGATGTTCAATATGTAAAAATCACATTTTTTACTATGATGTTCAATATATAAAAATCACATTTTTCTATAATGATGCTTACATCTATATAAATTATATATATAAATATATTTTCAAAACATTATATATACAAAGATCATATTTTGACCTTTCTAAAAATGTTATCTTTTCAATGTTAAAAATATTATCTTTTCATCTCATCTTCATTAGTTTTTTAAATCAAATAAATAAATAAAAAACTTTTTTTATAAAATAGAAAATCAGTTCTTTCTCTATGAAAGATATAATCTTTTCATTATAAAAATATCGCATTTTTATATAAAAACTGGAATTAAAAATAAGGGAAAAAAATCACCTTTTTCTTGCCAAAATGGGTCTCGTTGAAGGCAGGGGGGCTCTGGGTTTCACCGGAGGAGATGGACGGCGGTCATTGGGTGATCGGAGGCGCGGGGCTGACCTGGGGTGCTCGCGACAGATGGGGGATTCGCGGTTGGAGGGTTCGACGCTGGGGAGGAGCTGTGCGACTTAGGGTTTGGGCTAGGGGTCCTTGGGTTGCGTGTGATACAGAGGAGGAGGGGGATCGTCGGGGAGGAGGTGAAGAGGAAGGAGGCGGTGGGTGCGCCGCCTTGGCGACGGTGGAGGGCGCCAGTCGCGCTAGGGCACGACTTTTTATTATTATTTTTTGTTTTTCTGAATTGAAAATATCGGGGGGGGGGGGGCCAGAGTATAATGAAAGGAGAAAGGGGAATTTTTTTATTAATTAATTAATTTAATTTCTCTCTCCTAAGTTGACTTTTCATACGACCTCGAAATCGAACCCACCGCCTATCGTCCACAGCGTTTTACCCCCATTCCGAACACAATGGGATATGTATCGCAAGCTGATTCGGTCGTTTCGATCAGTTTCCGTTGAATTTACATTTAAATCATTATATTGAATTTCAAACGTACATTTCAAATTACTGGGGTCACATACTAACTCTAAAAATTCTCGAAAAATATTTTCTAGCTTCGTATTGACGATACGGTCCTAACAAAACTAGTTTCGTCGAATTCTGAGACCGTTAGAAAAATGGCCATTTTCCAGTCGATTAAAATCAACTGAAACTGGTCAAACGCGTTTTCCTTTGCCACGCTCACATATTGATTCGAAAAATTATGAAATTTAAAACCTAGCAATAATTTGACACCACGGATCCAACAAAAGTGGTTTCGTCGAAATCCGAGGTCGTTTGCAAAATTTCCATTTTTAAGGGCCTGAATTCCATAGCGACTATTCAGAATTTTCAACTGGACATATCTTTTGATCCCCGCTATGAAATTTTTATTTTTCGGATTCATTGGAAAGATATTATCAAATAGATCCTATGATTTTTGGTTTCACTAAAATCCGGATTATTTTGCACCCGGTACATTCAATTGAAGTTTGAAATCGAATTATCGAACTACCGCGCCATTTTCAACTCTATTTATAATTATATATAAATATTTATATTCTAACGACGATTCGAATAAATATATACGTTCGAATTCTATTCAAAATAAATTTCTTGTCGATATTATTTAAAATAATTCATTTTAAATATTCAAAATTCATTAAAATTGCCAAAATAAAAATTTTAAACTGGCCCAGATTTTCCGGGTTATTACAATCTCCCCCACTTAAAACTTTTCGTCCCCGAAAAGGAACAAAGTCAAAAGTGGTTTGATTATTCAACTCTACGTTCGATCTGGCTTCCATCCTCCAACTTTTCAGTTTCTGAGAATTTTCAAATTTTCAAAAATTTGGCTAACACCCTAAATTTTCGAAAAATTTCGCCATAACCTCCCCTGCACCGGGAGCCACGGGAAAATCCCGAAATTGCCATATAGGCCTTCTGATCTCAAAAAGAAAAAGAAAAAGCCAAGCGGCTAGCCAATAGGCTCATAAAATCATCATCACCCAAACAAAACAGTAAATTATTGTAAACATGTACCTATTTGTCGGGCAAACAAATTTTATTCTTCGGCTCTAGCCTCCTTGCTATGACCTGTTCAATGTAAGTATAGGTATATGCAAGCAAATGCGACCAATTTTCAATATAACTCAATATTTGGTTCAATTAGGCATAATGGTTCAAAATTATCACACAAATAAACAAACAACACAAACATCAATCAATTAGTGGATTAGAGTTTTCAAATTCATAATTTTGATATATATAAAGAAAATCATGTTTTGATGCCAAATCACAACAATGTGTTCTAGCTATATTAGTTTTGGTTCTCACACCAGTCTAATGGAAATATATAGATATTACACCTTCGAAACACGAACATAAATCTTGGTGATGGAGCTCCATCATCAAAATCATCTCCGAGCGACTAGAGTGCGATTCTATATCTATCCAGTATATTAAAACTTCGAATATACGTTCATGACGCGTATATACAAAACCTTTATATATTGGATTGTCCATATTCAAAATAAATAAATAATCAAATACGTTTTAAAATGATTTAAATTTTCAAAACAAAATTGTTTTCATTTGAAAAATATACTCTCCACACTCGTTCTAGGATACTACTGATCCCATCTCTAACGAGTCATTCTCATTGGATATTGCTAATTCAATATCTGATGAATTCTTTCGTATGGTTCTAATGTGTCTTGTTCTCGAGCTCTGTAAACCAAAGCTCTGATACCAAATGTGACGAAAAAGGAATCTCGCTCGGTCCGAACCAGTCGCTAAACCGACCCAGACCATTCGAAACGCCCTATCGTTTGAGAATAAGACAAACCAGAATGCACACGGAAGAACATTTCATTGTATATTACAACAATACATCAGATTACAAGAATATACAGAGTATAAACAAATAAATATTACACAAAAATATCAGAGATTTAAATTACATTTAAATACATAGCAGCGGAAAATAATACAATACACAACTAGAAGAGATATACGGATACAAAGCTTTCCGGATATCGTTCCAGCTGTAAACCAGGATCCTGTGAATATAAATCTGCAAAACCAAAACTACTAGCTGCCCGTGTCAAAATAGGGCACCCAGAGTTTAGGTTAAAACAATAAACTCCAGGTCAGTCATGTGACTGGTGTGAGAACTAAAACAGCTAATCTTTATTTTTAAAGTCAGGTAAATCAAGGGACCACGCCGCTAACGCGGAACGGGTTTCCTCCCAAGAATACCAGTGCATAAACCAACAGCGCAATGCTAAATAAAGAGAAATGAAGCTGTTATAAGACCCAGGTCCTATCACACAATGCAACGCAAGCCGGGGGATAGGGTTTTCCCTTATAACAGCCAAAGAATGCTTGATACGTTTAAAACAAATCATTTGATACTATTATAAGTGCATAGTGTATAAAACAACTTCAAATCATAAGTATCAATCATAGACGGCATGGGTACCATATATCATGTCGCCATACTAGTTCTACAATTAAAACCGCAAATGTCACGTATTTGGAAATTGGATTTCCATCTATGAACCGAGGCAAAAGATAGTCCTCAACCGATTCGAGACGCTCTAGCCCGTGCCTCAGGACCCAGACACAGGTGGGCCCTTGGATCCTCAGGGCCGGTCCACCGATGTGGATTAAAATGCCTGAACATGCGTTTCCCCGCCCTTTGGGGCGTAAATGAGCCAACGAATGACTCCATCGGACCCGGATCGTCCGATCAAACCGAGGCGCCTCGCAACAGCAACAACCATACAGGTGAAAAGTATATAAATGTCAGGGCTGGTAGGTCACTGACACCACCCTAGCTAGAAAGAAACGCATGCCCTCCCTGACGTCCTCTCCCGTTTTTGGTTCACAACCGGGGTGCGAAACTCGCGAAGTAAACGTTACACAAAGCAACGCCACAAAGGCCGTGCTTTGATCATCACCACAAGACTTTGCTTTTCAACAGAAGCCTCGATCAATTGCCACTTAGGCATGCCACACAGGCAATTCACTCCATGCGTTTGATATCCATCAATATATAACCCCTGAGCTCGTACGTCTCAGAGAAGGGCGTTAAGCAAGAGAATAAATTCTCCGCCGCCAAACAGATATATATTTAATAGAGATCAATCGCACGGACTAAAATCCAATGTCAGACACACAGTCCATTTACAAGTCCGTTCTGGGTCTGAACGAAACCGGAGGCACCTAGTACCCCGCATATCCATCGATCTCCAAGTACGTCTGGACGATCACCAACTGTTTCCATCTTCTTGGGTGTACAGCCCAATCAAGATCATCAGTAATTACCCAAACGACGTGAAGACCTCCGGTCTTCAACCACCGTCTTCATCTTCGACATATCGTCGTATCAATTATTCAGAATGGGATAAACCCGGTCTTTCCGAATAACTCGCGTATATTTTAAATAAGTGTTACAAAAACACAACATACGCCTCATTCCAATTCATCAGTCACTAACCGTAAATTAACAAGAGAATAATTTCCCAAATATTAACCCCGAAGGCCGAAACCAACATCAGATCAATATCCAGAAAACCATTCTGCTTAGCTAACCGACAGTTAGTTTCTAAATTTCACATTCATAGGGAAAGGTTCCCATTAATTTTATCCAAGATAAATTCCTTGAATTTATTCTCTAATCTTCTTTTGAATTTCGATTCAACTAGTCGGAATTAGCGAACCTTACCGAAGTAATCATTGGTTTTAATTTCCCAATCCCAACCTATTCATCCCATGAAGTAAAACTGGTAATACTTCATATCTAACACCACGGTGTTATCGGTAAATTCAATTACCATTTCACGTTCAAATCTAATTAAAGATTTAACTAACGCCTGGAGCAAAACTGGTGATACTTCATTTCGATTATTTCAATCTAATTAAAGATTCATTAAAACTCCACTTAGTTTTAATCTTTAACTGGGTTAAAGAATCAGTGTCATTTAAAACACAGTTCACGATAAACCCAAAATCACATTCCATTAATTATCGGGTTAAAGAACGAGTGTTATTTAAAACACTGACCACGATAAACCCAAAAATCAATATCAATTCAATTCCAATTAAATATTATTTAATTGGTACACTTCATTAAATCTAAATAAAAAAGATTTAATCTTTTCTCAACTGGGTTCAAGAACAGTGTTAGTTAAGACACCATTCACGACAAACCCAAATCACATTTGATATTAAACACAAGGCTCTAAATAGAAAATATATCGGCTTATATTCAATATCAAATTCTACGACTAACAGATATCGTATTTGAAATAACGATATATGTATCTATATCTTTCAAATTTCCATAACAACATCTGTATATAATCACGAAATCAAACATCGAAATATTCCGAAAACAATTTCGATTCAAATCCATTCCAATGCAATCATTGGAAATTCTGGTTATTTTCAAACCATTTCAAATTCGATTTATTTATTTAAAAATAAATAGAATTATAATTCTAGTTCAAAACTAGTTCATTTCGATGAAAATCTATTTTTGTCTTTTAAAATATGGAGTTTTTCATCCCAATTCTTTCTAAATCATTTCTTATGATTTTACACAAATTATTACTATTTTTAATAATTTTATCAAGGCCCGTACAGTCGATTTCCATCAATGGCCATCGAACTGCACTTGCAGCGACCTTTTTCAAATTTGATTTGGACATAATTCCAAATCCAACCGTTAGATTTCTAATTTCCAATATTCGTTAGAAAGCTCTTTTCGATACGAACCCAACGGTTCCGGTTTTAGGAGAATCCGACGGTCGGATCTCCCGCAATATCCGTTCGAAGTCAATGGTCGAAATTCGCGAACGGCCGCGGCGCGGCGCGTTCTATTCAGGCCATTATATTATATATATAATATATGTAATATATACTTCATCAATTTCAATTCAAAACGTGCTTTATAAATCGTTTTTAAATTCATTTTCAAAACGGTTTCAACTTCATATTCAATTTCAAATCAAAATTGGATATTCCAATATAAATTCGTTTTAAATTCATTTCAAATTGATTTCAATTCAAATTGATTTCCAATTCAATTTCAATTCGTTTTCAATTCAATTCAATCTCAATTCGAATTCATTTATATTCAATTTCAATTCGAATTCATTTCTATTCAATTTCAATTCGAATTCATTTCTATTTAATTCAAAATTTCATATTTTGAAATCACTTTCGATATTCATTAAAATGAATAAAATCGATATAAATATCGTTCACGTCAAAATGGCGTCAATCTAATCAACACGGCTTCATATATTTCTATTTTCAAATATTCTATTTCAAATATTTCCTTTTCAAATATTTCTATTTTAAAACTGGAATGAGGCCCAATCAATTACCATATAATGTTAATTATATGGATTTTCTACAACACATGTATATATCAACAACGATGAATAATCAACCGTCATCCAAAGTGCATTCTACACTGTATAAGCATCAAATATAAATATTCAACGCTTATAACAGCCTGTCAATCAATCGATCGACAGACAACTAAACAATCGGGATTAGTGTACGTCAAATATCATCCCAATACCCGTGTGGGGTTTCAAGCAATCAAACACAGATTTTTATTTGTGCAGTTGGGCGATGTGTAAAATTTATCGTCCCAATCAATGTCCTTCAAATAGGTGTACATAAACAAACCGTCCGGTTTGTAAATGAATATTTATTTATTCACATTCACGTTAAAAATTATATTTTTAACGATCAAACTATTTTATTCAACCTATGAATATTCTATTCGGTTCATTTATTAAATAAAATATTATCTTTATTTTTCTAACTTATTTTTAGAAAATTTCGGCGGCATAACGACACGATACTAGAAACAGGACAAGGCCTAGCCTTATCCCCGGTCTAGTGAAGGCCCACGCCATTCACACATCAATCAAATCAATTTCGTTTCACCAAACAATTCAATTCAAACCAAATAATCTAACCAACTACACAACCAAACAATTAAACAAACAAGCCATCCATGGTCTGTGGATGACGGGTGTCGGGTGCTACTAAACACCGTCTACATCCTAGTATATATATATAACTAGAAAAAGGAATTGAAGAGTGAGAAGTTCTCACCAATAGCTATCCTATCATCTTGACTCTTCTTTTATAGAAATCTTCGCCATTCTCGCTCTTCGTCACTTTCGTCGCCCGTAGCCACTACATATGTAAAAATCGAATTTTTACTTCGCTATTCAATATATAAAAATCGAATTTTACTACGATGTTCAATATATAAAAATCACATTTTTACTATGATGTTCAATATATAAAAATCACATTTTTTACTATGATGTTCAATATATAAAAATCACATTTTTCTATAATGATGCTTACATCTATATAAATTATATATATAAATATATTTTCAAAACATTATATATACAAAGATCATATTTTTACCTTTCTAAAAATGTTATCTTTTCAATGTTAAAAATATTATCTTTTCATCTCATCTTCATTAGTTTTTTAAATCAAATAAATAAATAAAAAACTTTTTTTATAAAATAGAAAATCAGTTCTTTCTCTATGAAAGATATAATCTTTTCATTATAAAAATATCGCATTTTTATATAAAAACTGGAATTAAAAATAAGGGAAAAAAATCACCTTTTTCTTGCCAAAATGGGTCTCGTTGAAGGCAGGGGGGGCTCTGGGTTTCACCGGAGGAGATGGACGGCGGTCATGGGGTGATCGGGGGCGCGGGGCTGACCTGGGGTGCTCGCGACAGATGGAGGATTCGCGGTTGGAGGGTTCGACGCTGGGGAGGAGCTGTGAGACTTAGGGTTTGGGCTAGGGGTCCTTGGGCTGCGTGCGATACAGAGGAGGAGGGGGATCGTCGGGGAGGAGGTGAAGAGGAAGGAGGCGGTGGGTGCGCCGCCTTGGCGACGGTGGAGGGCGCCAGTCGCGCTAGGGCGCGACTTTTTATTATTATTTGTTTTTCTGAATTGAAAATATCGGGGGGGGGGGCAGAGTATAAGGAAAGGAGAAAGGGGAATTTTTTTATTAATTAATTAATTTAATTTCTCTCTCCTAAATTGACTTTTCATACGACCTCGAAATCGAACCCACCGTCTGTCGTCCACAACGTTTTACCCCCATTCCGAACACAATGGGATATGTATCGCAAGCTGATTCGGTCGTTTCGATCAGTTTCCGTTGAATTTACATTTAAATCATTATATTGAATTTCAAACGTACATTTCAAATTACTGGGGTCACATACTAACTCTAAAAATTCTCGAAAAATATTTTCTAGCTTCGTATTGACGATACGGTCCTAACAAAACTAGTTTCGTCGAATTCTGAGACCGTTAGAAAAATGGCCATTTTCCAGTCGATTAAAATCAACTGAAACTGGTCAAACGCGTTTTCCTTTGCCACGCTCACATATTGATTCGAAAAATTATGAAATTTAAAACCTAGCAATAATTTGACACCACGGATCCAACAAAAGTGGTTTCGTCGAAATCCGAGGTCGTTTGCAAAATTTCCATTTTTAAGGGCCTGAATTCCATAGCGACTATTCAGAATTTTCAACTGGACATATCTTTTGATCCCCGCTATGAAATTTTTATTTTTCGGATTCATTGGAAAGATATTATCAAATAGATCCTATGATTTTTGGTTTCACTAAAATCCGGATTGTTTTGCACCCGGTACATTCAATTGAAGTTTGAAATCGAATTATCGAACTACCGCGCCATTTTCAACTCTATTTATAATTATATATAAATATTTATATTCTAACGACGATTCGAATAAATATATACGTTCGAATTCTATTCAAAATAAATTTCTTGTCGATATTATTTAAAATAATTCATTTTAAATATTCAAAATTCATTAAAATTTCCAAAATAAAAATTTTAAACTGGCCCAGATTTTCCGGGTTATTACACAGATTTTGAATTATGAGACAGGAATCTGAAATGGTGTTGGACTAGTAAGTTAAGAATCGAAATGGATAGTGGATGGAAGTTGAGTTAAGGATGGGATTTGGCTTGGACGTGTGAAGGATTTGGTTTTTAGGATAAAGTTGGAATTTTGTTTGGGAATGCATTTGTATACAAGGAAAGGGTAGCAGATGGAAATGACATAATGATATGCCCGACTAAAAGGTACAAGTTTATTTTTTATTTGGATTTGGTGATTTATGAGCCTATTTGGCAAGCCGCTTGGCTGTTCTATTTTCTTTTGGATTGGAGAAGGCCTGGAAAGGCAAGTTGTAGTTGTACCGATTGAGCCATACAAAGGAGGTGCTGGCGAAATTTTTCAAAAATTTAAGGTGTTAGAAAATTTTCAATATTTTTGAAACTATTTATTTATAGTATTAAATTGATTTTTGATTTAAACTAAAGTGGATTTGAAAATTAATGGGTTTATAACGTTCTTCCTTAATTAGCAATTTCGAGGACGAAATTTTTTATGGGGGGAAGAATGTAACGACCGGTGTATTTCGACCATTTAAATCAGAATATTTAAATTAGTTTTAAATATTTTATTTGGAAAATCGATGGACTTTAATATTTAATTCGTTATTTAAATGAAGTTCGAACGTTATATATATATATAATTATAAATCGAGCTTGAAAATGGCGTGCAGTTCGTAAGTTGGAGTTTTGAACTTCAATTGAGATTACAGAATTCGATATAAGTCGGATTTATGTGAAACAAGAAACGTTGGAATCGTGTTGACGATAGTTTTCGTATGAAAGAGAAAAATCCAGATTCCGTGTTATAAATTGCTAGTTATGGTTAAATCAAATTTTGAAAAAAAGCTATGGAAATCGTTATCGACCTTTAAAATAGCCATTCTGCAAACAGTCTCAGTTTTCAGCGAAACCAGTTTCATTGGAACCGTATCGTCAAACTATGGTCATATAATTTAATTGCATGGCAAACCGATGTCGTATGTGACCACAGTAGCCATAAACACCGAATCAAATTCTATAGCGTGTAATTTAAATAAATAAAGGGTTATTTGGGCGCAACTTGAACAGACAATCGAATTAGGCCACGAAACCAGTCCCGTTGAGTTCGTATCGTCGATTAGAGCCAGGATAGGTATATAGTTTGTTATTTTTAGAGGCCGACAAATTTGGTGTTCAAAATGGCATTGCGGTGCGCGTAAAAATAGCCTACCGGGGAAACGGTCTCAGAATGCGACAAAACTAGTGCCGTTGGGTTCGTATCAACAAATTATTGTTGGATTTCAAGGTTTCAGGTTTATTTGATTTATCTAGTGATCGTGAAAAATTTAAACGCGTGTTCGTTTCTAGTTGTATAAAGGAAATTTTTTCATACGACCTCAGATTTCGACGAAACTTGTCCCATTGGATCCAGAATATCTATTTACACTAAGATTACATTTTTATCAGTAAACAGAGATCATTTATAGGGGTTTTATCAACACTTTGCGGTTAAGTTTGATAAACTGATATTTTATTTAATCCAGCACTATATATATACCCCTTATGTTCAGTCTAACCCTAATTCTCGTGAGTCCCTAGTCAACGAGTGTTTACCGCTGCCACCCACACCAAATTAACAGTTTTATAACCTAAAATTTCCACTTTTAAATCATGAAATTCGTTCATCCAATAAAGGGATCTTCAACTACAAGGTTCATCAGCTCAACAGGGTCTGTATTCAAATCGGTCATGACCAGATCTGGAAGGAGGTGGAGGCCGTAATCGGCTATGGAGCTGCTGCGTTCGAAGGGCTCTTGGTATCAGGACACAATGCCGAGCTTGATGACGCTTGGATCAAGTATGGGCGGAGCTCAACCGCGCCGGTTGGAGTTCTCAGATGGCGTCCAACTATGGGTTGATGCCTGTGCTGTGGTGAAGTCTTTAGAGGAATGCATGGGTTTCATCACTGGACGTTGAGATGGCAGGAGGCATCCAAAAGGAATGAATAAAAAAAAGAAAAAAAAGAGGACGTTGGCGTGTTTCGAAGAAGGCTGGGAAGGGAGCAAAGTGGAAAAGAAAAGAGGATGGGAACCTTTAATAAAACAAAAGGGGACTGTTATTGGATGAAGCATCTGAGAGGAACGAAGTCAGTAGGAAGCTTTTTGGTTAAAAGCGGTAGTTTAAAACAAAGTTGGTGAGGGGATTTGGACCACTTCGAAGAGGTAAATTGCATGAGAACTGTTACTGGTTGAAAGTGGACATGGGGATCTGGGTGCTTGCGGTGGAATGCTGGAGTAGTAACGGTAGAAGGATCCTTGAAGTTGTGTGTATACTGGTGCAGTACGGAGGGTGAGGCAGCGTGCTTTTTGAACTGAAGCAAATGTTTTAACAGGAAGCCGGACCCTATAGTTGAACGGAAATAGCAACATAAAGGAAAACCGTAACATCTGGAAACAAATCGAACTGATGCTGAAGGGAACAGCATGATCCAGGAAGGAAGTATCAGCCTTTGGATGAGCAAACCGTATTCAATGGGAAGAAATTTCACAGGTTAGTGAAAAGGATGTTGGTCCAATTTTTCTGCGATTAAATGGAATAATTTAATTGTGATTTTTTAAAATAACACTTGTTTAATAATTAATTAATTGAATGATGGATTATGCAGATTAAACCAAGAATAGCTGAATTAAAGTGGAAGGAGAAGTCGTACACTTTAGCAAAGTTACGTGAAACATAAGGGCCAAGGGAACAATGGAAATGAGTATACTTGCTGGGTAATTAATTAGAACATGATTAATTAATTTAATTATAAATCAATTAAGAAATGGGTAGGTTAATTAAATCCTATTTTGAACTATGCAGGGTCTTCGAGCGGAAGCTATACACGAACAGAATTGGAAATGAATCGGTTGTATCTATTAAGAAAGTAATGTACGAAAATTAGAATTTGATTAAATTTTTTGATTAACGAATTTATAACTATAATTAAACGTATACTTATATTATTGTATAATCTTGTATTACGTGATCAGAATGGAACACAACAAGCGGTGTCGGGACTGTATGAATGAGATCTACATCCTTGAACAGAAACAGACGCAGTAGAACGCAGCTGGAAATCCCAGTTAAATTAAACGCAAGTTTAATTTAATCAAATCAGTTGTTATTTTAACATCGCAACTCAAGGTGAGTTAAACTCACTCAGTTTTCCCATTTATATTTTATATAAATTGGGTTTTTATTTTGTGTGTTCTGTTTGCCAATGGCTGACCACCTGGTAGTATATATTTACTGGTTGATTTAACTGATGAAATTAAACCGTGTTTAATTTCAATGAAATGCCAAATCGTTATATTTAACGATTGGTTCCAATAAAAGGTAACTTACCTTATTGGTCACGTTTATTTATAAACGTGTTTTAAATTATTGAACTGTTTGAATTGCTTGCGGTTGATGTTGAATGGTTGCTATTTAGTGTTATCAGTTAAATGAAACTGAATGATCTGGTTTGTGATAACGTTTTGAATAAAGGGAAGAACAGGTTGGAGGGACCCAACCGGATCCCTCAAATATATTATTTATTTCATATTATCATATATGAACTGATCTGTTTGTGTGATTGATTTGATGGCTGATTATTTACTAAATATTCAACATCTATTTGGTTTAAACCAGTGGCGATATTGGTGAAGTGTTTGGCAGAGTATGGCCTTTAAAATCAATTGGGTTATAGATATTGATTCACCGTCAGGTGAATCGATAGAGCAGAAGTTATAAAATTTGTTTTATAACTGAAGTTAGATTTTGAAATATATTATTTTTGAATAAAAGTTATTAAAGAGAAATAAGTATTTTACTTATTTAAGACTTTGATTTGTTAATAATTTATTTTATAAAATAAATACTGATGTAAACCAGATTTACAAGTAGGAGTATGAGAAATGAATTGAATGGTTAAACTTTGATAATTGTTTTGTAAAGGAAACAATTAATGGAATTTATCTAAATTAACTATATTTTTAATTAATTTAAAGGGAGAATTAATTGGAATCGGTTAGTGGAATAACCGCGGTTTAAGTGAATTTAATCTACCGTTTTGAACTGGGGTTGATTATCAAATTAATGTGTTTTGATTAAAATTGTTAAACGAATAATGTTTAAAATTAGATAAGGGTTTACAATGGTTTACTATTTACTTTAGTTAATAAAGACTTAACTACTGAAGTGGTTAATAGTCAAAGCAAATTATATTTTAAATAATTTAGAAAATTACTTTTCAAAGTTAATCGAAGTGAAATTGAAATCAAGTGAAAAGGGAAGAATTGAAATAGGATTTCCCAAGTGGAGAATGGTCGAATAAATTTGGAAGGAGATTGGAAATAAGTAAATCTAGTTAAAGAAGTAAGTTATAGGGTTGTGTAACCAAATTCAAGTTATAATGGAATTGTGTTGAGTTTGGAGTGGAATTTTGGTGTTTGGATTACAACTGATATTTATCTGAGGATTAGAACGTTGTTAATCAAGGTTTGAGAGGTAATTAAAATACCCCAACTTGAACAACATCGGGATTATCTGAAGATAGTATTAGTTGTTAATCGTAAGAGAGTTAGTGATAATTTATTATTTCCATTAGGAACATAATAATACGATGTTGGTGAAAATGGGTAAATTTAGACAATATACCAAGTAAAGGAAATTTGTGATAAGGAAATGAAGGGTTGAGTTTTTATTTTACACAAATAAATATTGGTTATTATTTTTTAAAAATAGAATAAAAGATTAACGTAACGTGGATTACGAATAACAAGTTAAGTGGATTTCCCAAGCTTAAATAACAAACAATGATGTAACAAGTGTTTTGAAAGGAGAATTAAGTGGAAATTTAATATGGTTATTTTGCTAAGTATTATAAGGGTTTTGAGAACATTTGTATATTGATTCAAAATCCAAATATTGTATTTTAAAATATTTAAAAGAGTTATAAGTTTTAATTAGGCGGAATTGGATTAATTTGTTTAATTAAAAGGCCAAGTAATGTTGAATACTGAACCAGTGAACTCATTGGAGTGTCATGATTGAAACACTGTTTATTTTGATAGTTAAATCACCGACTATCAAATCCGTCTAATGCGATTGTTGGTATGGAAAGACCGGGATCTATTTTATATTCGAAAACCATTCCGACCAACAAATACGTGAAGATCTCAGAAGATGATCGAGGTGAAGCATTGAAGATCGTTGATTTTCATAAACGAAAGAACCACTAATATTCTCTGCCTGGCAAGCAGAGATAAGCTGTGATTCTGTCGTGGTTGGAATCTACGGGTTGCAAGGACTTCTCGCTACTGTTCCATGGGGTGATTCCTATATTGGATGCAGTAGGAGAGTGCCTCTGGTTCATCCTGTTCCTGGATGACTTGTATGGACGAGTGTCTGACAGAGTATTTCCAGAGATTCACGTACGTTGATTTCTTCAAACGTGCTATAGTTGTTGGCGGGGAATTGCCGTTCTCTTAGCTTCTAACTAGAGTACTTTTGTGGACGTCAATTAGTGATATCTGACGGATCTAACGATGTGACATTCAAAGTGAATGGTGATCAGATGTTTCAAAAATAAACTTTGACCTCAAGCCTCATCAACCGGGAAATAACAAAAATCGGGCAGGCAGCATGGTTATCTGGGTCGCTCCCATTAGGGTGTATAATCACCTATCCAGAGAAAATCCTATTTTCTTCTTAAATCTATGCTTCGATGTTGTCCCTATTCGGGAGATGGTTGCTGATCCCAACCGTCGGTGATATACATTCGATACACTCAAGCGAAATGAGTGGTCGGTCATGTGAGGGCCGAGTTACAAGACGTTCTTGTTGAACCCAGTGTACTCGTCTCTAGAGATGCACGACAATCTCCAATAAGCGCCCGCGCTTTTGATTGTATACTATATATGTGGAGCGTGAGATGCAAGCATTCCTCTAAATTTGGTAATTACTTGTATATAGACATTATTATAATATCAGAAAAGATATTGGTTTCAAAACTGCTTTGGGTTATCATAAAGTAAAAACCGCCTGTGTTTATGTGTAGATTTGCTCTTATGATTATCCTTTTCCATTGAAAAGATTTTGAACTTTAAAAATTATGGTTGGATGATTTACCCTTAATACTGTGCGATTTTATCTCACTCTGGTTCACCAGACTGATCCGGTGTTTTGTAAATGCTCGGGTTAGCCCGGGGTGTACAGGTTCAGGTTATCAAATGTTGTGAAGTCCAGAGACGAGCTGGAAATGTCAGACGTATGATATTATATAGCTACTTTTCCGCTGTGTGTTGTATATGGGAACAGATTATTATAACTGTCCCGTTGTGTGATGTATTATGATGATTGTAAGTATATTTTTTTTAAAGCTCTCAACAAAATTTATTTCCGTATTATATTTTGTTCCGTTGCGATGTGAGACTCTGTGTTGTGTTGTTTCTTCTTCTTCTATTCTAATATTTCTTTCTTTCTTATCTCACCCTCTAATTTCTTTCTAATAACTATCCAGTGTTTCCGATGCTTGGAGGGTTGGCATGAGTTACGTTAAAGGTATTTATGTCGATTTTCGGGGCCGAAAATCTCTGGGTCGTTACATCAAGTTTATTGGAATGACAGTATGTCACTTTCCCCTAAATGAAACCACCGCTCCTACCTCCTTGTCTCCACTTCCCGTCGCACTTCATCTCCACTAATTGAATGCCACGCACCTCCTTATTCCTTTATTATTCTACTTCAACAGCCACCGCACCTTAACCAACCCGACCAACGACCGCCTGACACTTGGTGATGGCTCGTGCTCCTCCTACTCACAACCGTTGACCGTGTTTTCCCTGGAAGCGTTGGAACACCTCCTTCCATTGAGATCGGAAATCGTATATATATAAAAGAACAACGTTGAGATCGAATCGCAGTACCACTGACGTTGCCAGTAGCCACCCGCGTCTCCACTGTCACTATATACATCTGCGGGCTCGGGTTTCCTGCCCTTCAGCAAACCCGAGATCCGATATGGCCTCGACCCTTCAAAACCGCTTATTTCCTCTACCCTCAAACATGCCAAGGTTCGGGCTCCATACTTCCTCCATCATGCGCGCCACTGAGCTAAAAAGATGCTTCACCTGGAGTAGCTTAATCATGAGCAGACCCAAGATCCTACCTCTCCCTGTCCATCAAGAAATCCCTAACCACATAGCGAGCACGTAAGGTGCTCGAACAAATGACAGAAAGGGTTTTGGGACTGAACAGGGCCGAACAATTGGTCTGCTATATTGTTGGGCGTTGCAACAACAAAGACGAATGGAACTACAGTAAGCCTACCCTGGGTTAGTGCTGCATCCTTCCTTCGAAAGCTTAGGTGTAAACACTTTATTCCATATGAAAATAATAACTAAACTTTAAATCGAGTTGGGTCTTAAAGCTGACATGGCTGGGTACATTTCGCAGTCATCATTTTCAAGGTTTGATGCGTTATGATTGCCAAAGAATGGGTTAAAACCTTGCTCGTGTAACTCTAGATGGGGATATTCATGAACTGGTTTACACATCATCATTGATGGGTGGATCGAGCTTACATCCAAGTTAATGTCTCTTCATCTCTGGTCACTTTCGTTCTTCCTCGGAAAGTGAGTTTCCCTTACTCACAGAATAATTTTTTTTAATTTAAGTGAATTAAAGATTTGAAATGTTGAATGAAATGTTAGGGTGCTCTAGATTTTTTTGCTTTGTGATTGTGCATGTGCGACACACACTAATATCTCATATGACACAATATGGATCTATGCTTGATATGTTATGTTTATTTCCCACCATGCAAGTTCCCTTTTGATTAGAAACCATTACGGATTGAAATGATACATATCCGAACCCCTTATGTATTCAAATCGATTTGCGATGCGGGTTGAAATGATACATAACCATGATTCGAATATTTTAAAGAATGGATTGAAATGATAAATATCTGTATCACTTGACCGTAGGAAAAAAAATTATATACGGACACCGTGGTCAATAAAATAAAATATTTTGTCGTTTTGTAAGTTGCAACTTTAATGAAAATTTTCATATAGCATAAAGAAAGTTCAATGAAATTTCATCCAAATTATTACTTGATTTTTTTATAAGAAATCAAATTTGTATTAAAAAAAGTTTTAAAGTGATTTTTGCAAGTTAACACTTAAGTTTTAATATATAATTAAACAAATTCTTTATAATTTTTTGTTCAATATAATAAATTAAATAATATGACAATTTTAGAATTTAATGATTTAATGTAAAGGATTTGAAAAGACTTGATAAACATTTTCAAAACTTAATTTTTTTAAAAAAAAATATGATTTGTCAAATGGAATTTCACCATGAAAATATAGAAAGATTTTGTCAAAATAGTGTAATGTTCAAGTACAAAAGTAATATGTTATTTAAGTCATGGTGAATACGAGTTTTGTCAACAAGCTAGAATTTAACAAATCACATTTTGATTTATAGCTAACACTAAAAGTGGTTTGGAGATTGATTATATGAAATGGATACGTGAAACCCAAGATAAACAATTGAGTGGAAATCATTTTAGCTTGGACGTATTGAAATCGAACCAAATAAAAGGGAATTCGATTAAATGTGAAATCTGGATGGGAAAAGAAATTGTGAAATATGGATTTAGACTAGATTGGATTAATATTATTTGAATAAAGCTATAATTTCATAAAAGCAAATTTCCACATTACTTGATTTTTATAAATATTCTTTTATAAAATGATTTGATTACTTTAACCATATGGATTTTATTATAGTTTTCCAAAAAAACATATATATATTTATACACTATTTTAATTTTTATACACATATACTATTTTCAAAACTTAACTTTTCTAAATTATTTTATTTTATTTTTATTTAATTTTGAATAAACTTATGTCTAATCAAATCTAGTGAATCCGAAGGAGGAAATAAAGGATTTCAAGCAATAATAGTATTTCATGGGATTTGAAACTTAAAACACAATGATTGACAAAGAAATGAAGGATATTGGTTTTATAATCTTAAATCGAACCAATGATGAATCTTTTGAGAAATTGACTTTGGGGAAATACTTGAAATAAATTGATTGCGATACTTGAAATTATCGTTTCAAATCTAATGGCCACGGTGTAGAAAAATGTAAGATTTTGGTTGTTAAAGTGACCGGAGTTGGTAAGTGGCATACTCTCTGTTAGTGTTAACAGTTGAGTATGTGATGGATTGTCCGGAACGAAGCAAGACGGCTTGGAGGCGACCACTGGATCGAAGAATGCGAATGATGACAAAATAGCCTTGACCTTCATGTCATAATTAAAATGACTAAAACAGGAGCTATGCCGTGACTAATTGAGGTCGCACCTCATATCGGACACGCTTCTTTGATACCATCTCTATTACTAATGTGATTGATTTGGGTGCAACCTTTTTGATTTCGGAGTGTGTTCCGAGGTGGGCGGTAGTGGCTGCTATGCATTACCACCGGTCCAGGAGTGCAATAGGCAGAATCCTACCCTCGGTATTGCCTCGAGTGCCTTGTCATATTTATTCCATACCAGCCCCATACGATTCTGATTTTGTATTGCTTTCTATGGAGTGCACTTTAATAACACTAGTGCGGTGAATTTACGGTACGGTACAGACTGTTGTAACACCCCACGTCCATTAATGTCATTCACAAAAGGAATGCATTAACTTCCATGGAGGTTTTAAGTGAGTATAGAACAGTAAAATTACAACAAGACAGATATAAAATAGTACTTGGAAATTTAAAACTTTATTTCATTGCAGCAGAAGTCAAAACATGTTTGATTACATCATAATACCATAAATCAGAGTCAAGTACAATATCTATCTTGATAAAACAAAATACATAATCCCATTACATAAATAGCCATTAAACAAAAGATAACAAGCTGGACTTTACTTTAGCAGTCCAAGCTCTCCAAAAGAGATAAGAAATCCAATCAAACACCACTAGAGCTGCAATATTTAATTTAAGGATATCTTTTTCATACGGAGTCCAATTTACGCAAACTCGGACTCTATCTCAAGCAGAATTCCGAGACGAACGCAACGACGCAACCCGTTTCACCTAATTATTTTTCTAAAAATTAATTATATCTTGATTTTTTTTTTATGTTCACAGAAAATACGGGGTGTTACAACTGTGATGCCTATAAACTGCATAAGGGTAACATGGTAATCCCACTTACGCTATTTTCATTATATTTACTTTACTGAATAGACATTAGAATAACAACATACTATTATATATGTATTAGTTTCGCAGATCCTTAGAGGATGGGAATCCCAAAGATCCTTTAAGTTATTGAACATTTCAGTTAACACTTCATTTGATTTAATTCACTTATATAAGACTGTTAGTCCTGACTCGAGTATTTTGTTGTTTTATTCCTCACAAAATGCCAGTGTCAGACCAAGTATTTCAGCTTGTCGATATATCTATTAAAGCTTGAGGTTCGCCGGAGATCCAGCCATTCATCTATCATGTCATATGCGGGTATGCCCATCTTTGCTTATTACCGAATATTGGTATGATTCAATATACATTCTTCCGCTGCATCTATATTAGTTTCTGTACTCTGATATTATGTAAAAAAAATTGTAATATTGTATAAATTTCACTTCCGCGGTGAGATATCCAGTGTACTGTGTTTGTGATTCTGTGATGATTTGTATTTTAACTTCATAAGCAATAACAATCTGTCGTTTTGAATGGTTTGAGTTGGTTTAATTACCGACTTGAGGCAGTCAAAAAGCCAGGTCGTTACAAACCCGTTGATGTGCAATACTGCAAAAATTCAACTTTTTTAACTGACTTGCTTCAACAAATCTATGATGCTTTCTTAACAAAAAAAGAAAGTAAATTACCTGGCGGGGACCAAAATCAATTGCAGCGAACTTCTCAATCTTGTATAGAAGAAATGCTATTGCTAACCAAAACAATCATCATTTTCATAAAGAATGCGCACTTCGTAGAAGCACCAGTAAACCTCCAAGCAATGCTTCAAAATATGAGCGCACCTTGATTAAACATATGTAGTTAAACAAACACAAACACATATATAATCATTTAACATATGTAGCTAAACAAAAACAAAAACATGTATGCATTTACTCTATGCAAATAAAAAATATGTATCTATAGCATTCGAAAATTTCGACTCTCGAATCCAGACATTTATATGCTCCATGTCTAAGTTCAAGTATCGAAATTCGAGGAAGCTAATAGAAAGAAACAAGAGGATGAGATATAGGAAGAAAGAAAGTTAAGAATAGAAGAAAGAAAAAGAACAATAACACACAGTCTCACATCGCAGCGGAATAAGATATAATATATAAATAAATCTTTATTAAAAAAACTGAAACAATTCTTAGAATTCATCAGTAATAGTCATTCAACATATCTGGGCAGTTATAACAATTTGTCCTTTTTTACAACACACAGTGGAATAAAATATGAATCATACATCTGAATTCCTCCAGCTTGTCTCCTGAAATTTGTCTCATCTTATCATGAACCTGTACTCGGGCTGACCCGAGCATTACAAACGCATAGATCAGTCTGGTGAACTAGCGTGAGAAAAAACCACTAAATTATTGGTATCATCCAACTTGATTTTAAAGTTAAAAATCATTTCGAAAGAAAATGATAATCATAAGTCCAATCCACACATAACTACAGATGTTTTTTACCTTATGATAGCCCAAAACATTTTTGGAATCAATATCTTATTGTGATATTATAATAGCGTCTAAATACAAATAATTAGTATCTAGAAGAACGCTTGCAACTCACGCTCTACATATATAGTATACAATCAAAACCACGGGCGTTTAATGGAGATTTGATTTCGACTATGACAGGTATGGAACCACATGCTGATAAGAGGGGAATAAACTGGGTTCAACAAAAACGTCTTGCAATCCGGCCCACACATGACCAACCACTCATTTCTCTTAAGTGTATTGAATATATTGTCACCTTACGGCTGCGCAGCTACCATTTCCCGGAGATATAGAAATGAAAAGAAGTAATAAATATGAATATTCTGTAGATGTTGATAATATACCCTAATGGGTGCGACCCACATAGCCATGCTACTTGCCCAATTTTTGTCATTTCCCAATTGATGAGGACTAAGGTCGTAATTTATATGTTTATTAATTTTTTTATTCTCTTAGAACATCTGGCCATCATTCACTTTGAATGCAACATCGTCAGATCCGCCAAATCACTAATTAACGTCCACAAAAATATTCTGGTTGTTAGGCTAAGAGAAGTGACCTTCTCCGCCCCTAACGGAAATACGTTTGTAAAAATCAACGTACGTGATTCTTTTGGAAATACTTTGTCAAACATTCGTCCATACAAGTTATTCTGGGTCTGGACAAACCAAAGGCACCCTCCTACCACATCCTAGGAATCACCCTATATATTAATAGGGAGAAGTCCTTGCAATCCGTAAATCCCAACCACGACAAAACCACAATATATCTTTGACCGCTAAACCAAAGATTTTAAGTTGTTCTTCTGCTTTATGAAGCTTTATGGTCTTCAATATTCCGTCTTGATCAGCGTCTGGTATATTCAACGTTCACGTATTTGCTGGTCGGAATGGTTTTTGAATATAAATTTGATCCTGGACTTTCCGTAGCAACAATTATTTTAGGTCAGATTTGATAGTCGGTTATTTAACTATCAAATAAAAACAACCATTCATCCATAAAAGAAAATTGAATTTCATTGTTCAATATTTATCCTCTTTAATTAATCATTGGTTAACTAAACTTCTTAATTTTTCCAACATCTGGAAAAATAACTCATTTCTCTTCTTATATCAGTATAAGAATATTCAAAACCGTTCATTTAAATATTTTTAGAACTCACTTCTCATCTTGGTCATTAGCCCTTAACCGTAAACCAATAAGTGAATAACTCCATAAATATCAACCCCGAAGGCCGAAACCAACATCAAATCGATACTTAGAAAATCACTCATCTCAACTAATTTTCAATCAGTATCTGATTCCATTAACTTCATTTCTTAATTTCTAAACGAATAGAATTTCCAATATCAATTACCCTTTTAAATGAAACCCTTTATAAAATATTCCCTTAAGGGTTTGATTTGAAACATTTGCTAAATATTTATTTCTAAGTTGAAACCAAATTTCCTCATAATGACGAATTTCATTAACCAACACCATTTCATTACAATCTTCGTAAACAATGTCCTATATAACATCTTTATTCCGTAATTAATCTTTACAAACACATGTATAAGTTTATTTCACTCATTCCAGATTTTATTTCACTTAAACTTCTTTCCCTTCTATTTTAATCTTTCATTCAAAATATTCGTATATAACTTTTGCAAATTTTTCACTAATAATATTTATTATTCATAACCCGTATATAAAATCCTTTAATATAATCCATATTATATTTTTCAATTATTTTATTTCCAATTCAATCATTTTTAATAATTGAAAAATCCTTTCTAACTTACTTTTATACAATCCTATTTTCCCTACACCACTTATTTTATCCTCCTTATTCACCCTAATCGTGAATAATATTATGAATACAAATCCAAACAAGACTTAATTTCATAAATCAAGTTTCAAGTTACAATCCCATTATAACTCTTAATATAGAGTTATTAATTTAATCCATTTTTAATTTTTTTTTGTAATTTAAAAGATTAGTTGAACCCACATTTCTATTTCTTTCCAAGTTTACATTAAAATTATATTTTTAAATTCTCAAATGTCCTACTTCTATATAAACATTGTTAATAAAATTTACTTTATGTTTCAATTATTAAAAATAGCACCTTACATTTAAAAGTATTATTTAGATCAGTTTCTAAATAAATATTCTATTTGGAAAATAAAATTGCCTTTAATTATAACGAGTTCTTATACTTCATAATTTTACAAAAGGAATTTTCAATACTCGATCATTGCTCTGATTATTAGTAATTAAATAGTAATTCTTTTCCACAATTTTTATCTGAAATAGAAATACTTTACTTTATTATTTACTATTAGTATGATGATTAACCCTTTTTTAAAATAATAATGAGACGACCCGAAATCCCGTTCTCACGGAAACAAGGGTTATCTTTGGAATAAAACACAGAAACAGATAATAGCAGAACAAAATTAAATAAATACACCAGATAATGAACAACAAAATATACTGGATAAAGTAATCATCAGAGTTACACAGTATACAGGATCTTACTTAGTACAAATACAGTTCAGCTATACATAAATGTCTACAGCGGAAATAAACAAAATATGAACAATAGGAGCTGAACAACATAAAAAGAGATAAATGATAGAATCCATCTTCAGCTCCAGCTATCCAGAAAGAACCAGCTAAACCTGAATACAAGGCTGCCCGTGTGGAAAAAGGGGCACCCGAGTTTGAGAGTGAAACAAACTACGAGTCAGTCATGGGACTGGTATGAGAAATCTACTCAACACATATATAATTGGGCAAATCACAGGACCACGCCACTTTCGTGGAACGGGTTTACTCCATTGGATTGCCAGTGCTTTAAAACAAATCATTCTTTTAAACATCGCTATGCTTTTTATAAAGATGAAGCCGTTATAAGACTTAGTTCCCATCACACAATGCAACGCAAACCGGAGGATAGAGTTTTTACCTTATAACGGTCAAAATATGCTTGATACGAATAAAACAAAGGCATTTGATATTATTGCTAGTGTTTATATGTTTTGAAAGCAATTTCAAATCATAACTATCAATCATAGACGGCATTAATGCCCCATACCACTATGTCGCCATATATAGGTATACAATCAAAACTGCACAGTCACGTATTTGGAAATTGGTTTTCCGTCATGAACCAAGGCAAAAGATAGTCCTTACCGAATTCGAGACAATCTAGCCTACCATGTCTCAGGATCAGAGCTCGAGTGACCCTAGGAGCGACAGGGCCGGTCCACCGATGTGGATTAAAATGCCTGAGCAATACGTTTCCCCGCCCTTTGGGGCGCAAACGAGCCAACGAATGACTCCATCGGACCCGGATCGTCCGATCTAACCGAGGCGCCTCGCAACAGCAACAACCACATAGGTGAAAAGTATATAAATGTCAGGGCTGGTAGGTCTGTAATGTCCCGCAGTTTTATCAATTTATATTTGAATATTTAAATCAGTTTAAATATTGAATTCTTAATATAAGTAGATTTGAATATTAATTAAAACGAAGTTGAACGTATAAAAGTATATATTAAATATAATCGAGCTCATAACGACGCTGCAGTTCGTAATTTAACGTTCTGAACTTCAACTGAGTGTACAGAAACCAGTTTAAATCGGATTTCTGCAAAACAAGAAATATTGGAATCTGTTGAACTGTATCTTTCTGACAGAAGTGAAATATTGAGATTTCGTCGTATAGATTTCAAAATATGTCCAAATCAAATATTCAAAAAGTCGCTGTGAAATCGTATATCGACCGTAACGGTTATTTGAATATAACTTGATATCGGGTGCAAATCGGGACAAGGTTCTTTTGAGGCGCAGCGATAATTTAATTTTTAGAATTTTACTGTAATTTTTAACTAATTAAATAGACAACTTTTTATTTGGAGTATTGTGCACCCTGTATCGGTATTTCGGGATTTCAAAATATGGGTCGACCTACCGGTATTATTATATTTCTGGGATTGTGACACCTCGCTGGACACGATCGTATTCTTACTTCTGTCCGTAACGGCTCAGATATGAACAAAACCTTACGCGACAAAGGATACTAAAATTTTAAGCACTGGAACCGCTAGAATTACTAGTAATATCAAACGCCACGTATGATCCATGTTCGAGCTCAAAGAAGTAACTTTAAGACAGGTTGCATTAAACACGGATGCATGGACGTCAGCACATGTGTTACCAATTTGGGTTATTTACCTTCTTTTATAAAGAATAAACTTAACAAAATAAATATACATGCGTGATTAAAAAGGGAAAACATATTAAATAATGAAATAACTCAACTTCTAAACCAAATATAGAACATGCTACTGCAACCCATATTTTAGTGTTTTGTGCTTAAGGAAACCGTGGAGACAAAGTAATTTACACAGCCCACCTGTGTTCTGTCCTTGAAGCCGACCTATATATGTACTAATTCCTTGGCACCCACGGCTTACAATTCTATAAATACGAAGCACATCATTTCTTCTCGCAGCAGAAACCAGGGAAAATTCGAATGACAATCAAAGAAATCCAAACAAAAAAACTTTACTCCTCTGCAAATCATAAAACAAAACCCAAATGCCTCAACTCAAACAAAAACAAAACTAAATCAAACTAGAGCGTAGGGGGGAGGTGTTCTCAGTTTGAACGTGATAATGAGGCAAAACGTAAAGTTCAAGAGTGGTTAAGGGATCAAAAATGTGAATGAATAAGGAAGGAAATTGTGGCAAATGGCCTGAGAGAGTGCGGAAATGTTATGGTGGTGAGCTGTAGGACCTTTGAACGTGAGGACTGAGGAGCCAAGTTGGCAGGCGGAGCTTCAAGTTGCCAGGTTTTCTTATATACACTGAACGATGAGTTTTGTTGGAATGTATTGTTAAGTCAGAAGTGAAGTAAGCTCGGAGTAAAGGAAAATGTGTTAACATAGTGAGTGGTGCTTTCAGTTTGCGAAACAAGGGACTGGAAGTGAAAACGTGGGGGTGTTGCTAAGCTATGCGTGAGTGATGCTTAGCTGAGGTCAAAGAAGGAAACAAGAGTTCCCCTGTTAGCTGCTGAGTTCGGATTTATATTATATTAAGGAACTAAAAATGGGGTATTCGGTGGTGGTGTGTGCAGTAGCAGTAATGCTTTGGGAAAGAAATATTACAAAGCGGATCACTTGGGTTGTGCTTGAACGAGGTGCATCGAAACTAAACATTAAGTGGATGCTGCTCTCAATAGAAATTTTGGTAGTTAAAGCTGGAAGTGGAAAAGCTTGTGCATAGATGCACATGTAGATGAGAAAGCGAAAGATCAAGAAACAACCAATTGGGAAGCTTATTGCTCTTACTGAAATGGTTCGTTCAGATTCCAGACCAGTGCAGGGTGTACTTTATCATGCTGGTTATATATACATGAAGGTGTTGGAAGTATAGAAGGATTCGACAACAGGAAATGAGGCAGTTTTGAAACCATCGGGGGAGAAGTTATACACGGTACAAAGGATGGATCGGGTCTGAGTGTTTCAAGTATGGATGGGCCGGGTTTAATTGGTAAGGCTACGTACGGGAGTTGAATTCAAAGCAATTTGGAACCCGGTTGAATTTTAAACAGAATTAAAGCGCAGGGTTTAATCGACTGACGCAAATCGTTATTTAACGGTTAACGCGCAAAGGTGAGTAAATTCACTAACTCTGTTTTATTTAAAATATTTTAATCATATTTTAAATAATGGTTGAATGCTGTGTGATGTTTGATTAGGTAAATTACAGTTAAATTGGTTGAAATAAACATATATCGTTGCATATGTACACATCATTGGTTGATACTGATTTGACTAATATCTGTGGATGCGGAAATCGGTTGGAGGAACTCAACCGGATTCCTAAATATTTAATTGTATTGTTTGTGCACTGTTTGGACCGTGTTGAATGGACATTCAACGTTATGTTGATTTGGTAAATAAAAGATATCAGCGACAGTCAACCATAAACCCATTTTGTTAAGAAGTTGGTTGACCGTCAGACAAATCAACGATGTTAATTTTAAAAAAATTATATCTTTATAATTAAAGCAAAGTTTAAATTATAATAGAAATTCTATTATAAACTGGTATTAAGTTTATATTGAGATGTTTTATTGAATTGGGTATAATAATACGAATGATAAGTAAATTGCTAAAAAGACAAAGAATGTGATCGATTTTTGATAAGAGAAGTTTAAAGAGAAATGTTTAAGGGAGATGGGGTGAAGAGTTAATGACCAATGTAAATAATTTTAAATAACCGAGTTTTCAAATAAGGATATGGTGTCATAAAATCATATTTAAAATATGTCAAGATTTTTGTAACGATTAGAGATGTCAAGATTTTTGTAACGATTAGATATGTCAAGACTTTTGTAACGATTAGGGATGTCAAGATTTTTGTAACCAATAGAGATGTCAAGATTTTTGTAACGGAAAGAGTGTTGAGATTAATTATAGAGTGGAATATAGTAGCGTTTTGCAAGCCTGTGAACTATAGCGATAAAATAACGCTGTGACTAGGCTAAAGCGTGACTGTTATGTCAAGATTAATTATAAAGGAGAATATCACAGCGCATGACAAGTTTTGAACTATAACGATAAATTAACGCTGTTGACCAAACTTAAGTATGATTTTTATATAGCACTACTCCCTAGGAAATGTAAACAGTTTGTTTTGAAATCCACTTATTCTAAAGTAATAAGTAACGATGATTATTCAAAGAAATAAAAGAACGAGTAGTGGAGGATCGTTTCAGAAAACGATGACATCATTTCGATGTTTGAAATATGATTAGAGTTAAATAACACTATTAGAAATGGGAAATAAAATTCGATGATGACGAATGTTAAATAAAGTGCCCGTTGTTGTGTGATGTTTAGTTGAACATTTTAATGGATGTTGTTTTTACTTCGATAGTTAAATAACCGACTATCGAAGTGTTTTGACCATCGTTGTCAATTCGGAGAGACCGGTTGGATATTTTATCCGAGAACCACTCCGTATAGGCATATGCGCTGCGAATTTGATTATGCTGAAGACAATTGAAGATGGAGTGAAATGCAAGGGTCGTCCTGTTCCAGAATGGTGTTTTTAAGTTTGTCCAGTCCTAGGATAACTTGTATGGACGAATGTCTGACAGAGTATTCCTATCGGTCACATAAGACGATCTTTTCAAAGTATTACGTCTGGTGGCGGAGAAATTCGTTTCTCTTAGCTTTTGTACCCGTAATATTTTTGGGTAGATCAACTAGTGATTTGAAGGGTTTGATGATGTGGCATTCAAAGTGTATGGTGGCCAGATGTTCTAAAAGGTAGGCGTAGCCTCAAGCTTCACAACCGGGAAATGACAAAAATCGGGCAGGCAGCATGGCTATGTGGGTCGCTCCCATTAGGGTGTATAATCACCTATCTAGAGAAATTCCTTTTGTTTCTAAATCTATCGATTCTGCCCATTCGGGAACGGTGGTTTGAGCCCAACCGTTGGTGATATACATTCGATACACTCAAGCGAAATGAGTGGTCGGTCATGTGTGGGCCGGGTTGCAAGATGTTCTTGTTGAACCCAGATACATCATCGGAAGGTGGTCCCATACCTTGTCATAGTTGGAATCCAATCTCCAATAAGCGCCCGCGGTTTTGATTGTATACTATATATATGTGGAGCGTGAGATGCAAGCGTTCCACTAGATTGTTATTTACTTGTATTTAGACATTATTATAATATCAGAAAAGATATTGATTTTAAAAGTGTTTTGGGTTATAGTAAGGTAAAAACCGTCCATGTTTATGTGTGGGTTGGTCTTACTATTATCCTTTTGTTTCAAAAAGGATTTTCAAAGTTAAACCATATGGTTGGAATTACTCACACCAGTCCCATGACTGACCCAGAGTTTATTTTGTTTGTTTTTCCCTAAACTCTTGGGTGCCCAATTTTGTACGGGCAGTCAAGTGTTTCAGGCTTTACAGATATACTTGGAGGAGCTTGAAGACGAAGTTTCCACTATTGATTATTTAGAGTTATTTCCGCTGCATCAAATGTTATGTTGTACTCTGATATGGTATGTATACACAAAACAGATTTGTATTTCAAAGTTATGTTATATAATATATTTTATTCGTTCCGCTGTGAGATTCGTGTTTACTCTGATTCTGCTCAGTTGTGGTTTTTCTTCTTCTTCTTCTATTCTATTAGTTCTATCTTTCTATCTCATCCTCTAACTTCTTTCTATTAATGGTCCGGTATTTTCGATGTCTGAACAGTCGACGTTGGGTTTTGTGTCGATTTTCGGAGTCGAAAAATCCCCGGGTCGTTTCAGTTGGTATCAGAGCTAAAGGTTAAGTGATTACCTTGGCTCTGTGGCGTGACTCAATAGAGATAAGGTTAGCAGTACCTTAGATTGAGTTTGAGTGTATATATATGAGCGCGTATTTGTAAATTAATATAAAAACTGTTTTATATCGTGTTGACTGGTCAGTCGAGAGGTTTATGAATTCTGGTCGAAACAGTAATGCAAACTGTGTCGATAGGTGTTTCTAAACTCTTGAATAGAGCAATTCGACACAGTATGTTTTGAAAAGCTGGGTAATTAAAATAATTTTACCCAAAATATATTTTGATATAAAAAGAGCTATATATCTTGAGATCATTATAGTATATTGGGTATGTTGATCGTTATTATAATCAAATAAGGTTATATGTGGGTTCGTTATGTAAATAACCAATCGAAATTTATATGAGTATAAGGTATAAAATCGAACGAATTAAATCTGAAATTTAAACCAGAATTGGAATTAAAAATCTGATACATGAAAATGTTTGTAAATGAAATTTGAATTAAATATATGGAATTTTAAGATCCTGGGGAAATTTTGAAATATTATCCAAGTTTCGAAAAGATATTTTTGAAGTAAATAAAAGTATTTGAATATGAGTTTTGAAAGTGATATAGTATTGAACTCACTTTGATCGCTGGGAAATGAATTCCGATGATGAAGTCGACCATTATCTGTATTCATTTTCGAGTGCTAAGTGACGGATTACTACCAAAAGGTTTTATTTTTGAAGTGTTTTGAGAAAACACATTGTCAGAAATTCAAATATTTGAATGGCCATGTTGTAGGTATATATGTGTATATGATCTCAAACTGATTGGAAATGAAAATCCCAGGTATTTGATTTCTGAAATTTAAATTTTTCTTATGAAGTATATAAATAATAAATTTGACTAAGTCAAATAAAATTTGAGTTGAATTGAAGCCAAGTAGGTGGAAAATGCACTAGAATAAGGATTTGATTTGGCAAAGTAGTTGAGTTATGGAACCGAACTTGGTTGGGAAATTTGATTATTTGGAATTGGAATTGAACTGGAGTTTGAAAAAGAAATTGAGTCGGGATGTAAGAAAATTATTGATTGAAGATAAACTGACTCGAGATCAGTTGGAGATGTATTCGGGTATGCTGAATGGATTGCAAATGGAAGCAAGAAAGTTAGATGCCCGATAAAGGGAGAAGGCCCAGAGTGGCGTGTGATAGTAGTACCGAATGAACCGTGCAGCAGAGAGGCTGACGAAATTCTCCGAAAATTTAAGTGTTAGAAAATTTTCCGAATTTTGAAAATTTTCGTTACAAAGAAGGAATTAATATTTAATTGGAATTAATCAGTTCAGTTGAAACTGAAATTATTATTAACATGTTTACAACAGAAATTGTAGCATTTTTCCTACCTTAGCAATTTCGAGGACGAAATTATTTTAAGGGGGAAGGAATGTAATGTCCCGCAGTTTTATCAATTTATATTTGAATATTTAAATCAGTTTAAATATTGAATTCTTAATATAAGTAGATTTGAATATTAATTAAAACGAAGTTGAACGTATAAAAGTATATATTAAATATAATCGAGCTCATAACGACGCTGCAGTTCGTAATTTAACGTTCTGAACTTCAACTGAGTGTACAGAAACCAGTTTAAATCGGATTTCTGCAAAACAAGAAATATTGGAATCTGTTGAACTGTATCTTTCTGACAGAAGTGAAATATTGAGATTTCGTCGTATAGATTTCAAAATATGTCCAAATCAAATATTCAAAAAGTCGTTGTGAAATCGTATATCGACCGTAACGGTTATTTGAATATAACTTGATATCGGGTGCAAATCGGGACAAGGTTCTTTTGAGGCGCAGCGATAATTTAATTTTTAGAATTTTACTGTAATTTTTAACTAATTAAATAGACAACTTTTTATTTGGAGTATTGTGCACCCTGTATCGGTATTTCGGGATTTCAAAATATGGGTCGACCTACCGGTATTATTATATTTCTGGGATTGTGACACCTCGCTGGACACGATCGTATTCTTACTTCTGTCCGTAACGGCTCAGATATGAACAAAACCTTACGTGACAAAGGATACTAAAATTTTAAGCACTGGAACCGCTAGAATTACTAGTAATATCAAACGCCACGTATGATCCATGTTCGAGCTCAAAGAAGTAACTTTAAGACAGGTTGCATTAAACACGGATGCATGGACGTCAGCACATGTGTTACCAATTTGGGTTATTTACCTTCTTTTATAAAGAATAAACTTAACAAAATAAATATACATGCGTGATTAAAAAGGGAAAACATATTAAATAATGAAATAACTCAACTTCTAAACCAAATATAGAACATGCTACTGCAACCCATATTTTAGTGTTTTGTGCTTAAGGAAACCGTGGAGACAAAGTAATTTACACAACCCACCTGTGTTCTGTCCTTGAAGCCGACCTATATATGTACTAATTCCTTGGCACCCACGGCTTACAATTCTATAAATACGAAGCACATCACTTCTTCTCGCAGCAGAAACCAGGGAAAATTCGAATGACAATCAAAGAAATCCAAACAAAAAAACTTTACTCCTCTGCAAATCATAAAACAAAACCCAAATGCCTCAACTCAAACAAAAACAAAACTAAATCAAACTAGAGCGTAGGGGGGAGGTGTTCTCAGTTTGAACGTTATAATGAGGCAAAACGTAAAGTTCAAGAGTGGTTAAGGGATCAAAAATGTGAATGAATAAGGAAGGAAATTGTGGCAAATGGCCTGAGAGAGTGCGGAAATGTTATGGTGGTGAGCTGTAGGACCTTTGAACGTGAGGACTGAGGAGCCAAGTTGGCAGGCGGAGCTTCAAGTTGCCAGGTTTTCTTATATACACTGAACGATGAGTTTTGTTGGAATGTATTGTTAAGTCAGAAGTGAAGTAAGCTCGGAGTAAAGGAAAATGTGTTAACATAGTGAGTGGTGCTTTCAGTTTGCGAAACAAGGGACTGGAAGTGAAAACGTGGGGGTGTTGCTAAGCTATGCGTGAGTGATGCTTAGCTGAGGTCAAAGAAGGAAACAAGAGTTCCCCTGTTAGCTGCTGAGTTCGGATTTATATTATATTAAGGAACTAAAAATGGGGTATTCGGTGGTGGTGTGTGCAGTAGCAGTAATGCTTTGGGAAAGAAATATTACAAAGCGGATCACTTGGGTTGTGCTTGAACGAGGTGCATCGAAACTAAACATTAAGTGGATGCTGCTCTCAATAGAAATTTTGGTAGTTAAAGCTGGAAGTGGCAAAGCTTGTGCATAGATGCACATGTAGATGAGAAAGCGAAAGATCAAGAAACAACCAATTGGGAAGCTTATTGCTCTTACTGAAATGGTTCGTTCAGATTCCAGACCAGTGCAGGGTGTACTTTATCATGCTGGTTATATATACATGAAGGTGTTGGAAGTATAGAAGGATTCGACAACAGGAAATGAGGCAGTTTTGAAACCATCGGGGGAGAAGTTATACACGGTACAAAGGATGGATCGGGTCTGAGTGTTTCAAGTATGGATGGGCCGGGTTTAATTGGTAAGGCTACGTACGGGAGTTGATTCAAAGCAATTTGGAACCCGGTTGAATTTTAAACAGAATTAAAGCGCCGGGTTTAATCGACTGACGCAAATCGTTATTTAACGGTTAACGCGCAAAGGTGAGTAAATTCACTAACTCTGTTTTATTTAAAATATTTTAATCATATTTTAAATAATGGTTGAATGCTGTGTGATGTTTGATTAGGTAAATTACAGTTAAATTGGTTGAAATAAACATATATCGTTGCATATGTACACATCATTGGTTGATACTGATTTGACTAATATCTGTGGATGCGGAAATCGGTTGGAGGAACTCAACCGGATTCCTAAATATTTAATTGTATTGTTTGTGCACTGTTTGGACCGTGTTGAATGGACATTCAACGTTATGTTGATTTGGTAAATAAAAGATATCAGCGACAGTCAACCATAAACCCATTTTGTTAAGAAGTTGGTTGACCGTCAGACAAATCAACGATGTTAATTTTAAAAAAATTATATCTTTATAATTAAAGCAAAGTTTAAATTATAATAGAAATTCTATTATAAACTGGTATTAAGTTTATATTGAGATGTTTTATTGAATTGGGTATAATAATACGAATGATAAGTAAATTGCTAAAAAGACAAAGAATGTGATCGATTTTTGATAAGAGAAGTTTAAAGAGAAATGTTTAAGGGAGATGGGGTGAAGAGTTAATGACCAATGTAAATAATTTTAAATAACCGAGTTTTCAAATAAGGATATGGTGTCATAAAATCATATTTAAAATATGTCAAGATTTTTGTAACGATTAGAGATGTCAAGATTTTTGTAACGATTAGATATGTCAAGACTTTTGTAACGATTAGGGATGTCAAGATTTTTGTAACCAATAGAGATGTCAAGATTTTTGTAACGGAAAGAGTGTTGAGATTAATTATAGAGTGGAATATAGTAGCGTTTTGCAAGCCTGTGAACTATAGCGATAAAATAACGCTGTGACTAGGCTAAAGCGTGACTGTTATGTCAAGATTAATTATAAAGGAGAATATCACAGCGCATGACAAGTTTTGAACTATAACGATAAATTAACGCTGTTGACCAAACTTAAGTATGATTTTTATATAACACTACTCCCTAGGAAATGTAAACAGTTTGTTTTGAAATCCACTTATTCTAAAGTAATAAGTAACGATGATTATTCAAAGAAATAAAAGAACGAGTAGTGGAGGATCGTTTCAGAAAACGATGACATCATTTCGATGTTTGAAATATGATTAGAGTTAAATAACACTATTAGAAATGGGAAATAAAATTCGATGATGACGAATGTTAAATAAAGTGCCCGTTGTTGTGCGATGTTTAGTTGAACATTTTAATGGATGTTGTTTTGACTTCGATAGTTAAATAACCGACTATCGAAGTGTTTTGACCCTCGTTGTCAATTCGGAGAGACCGGTTGGATATTTTATCCGAGAACCACTCCGTATAGGCATATGCGCTGCGAATTTGATTATGCTGAAGACAATTGAAGATGGAGTGAAATGCAAGGGTCGTCCTGTTCCAGAATGGTGTTTTTAAGTTTGTCCAGTCCTAGGATAACTTGTATGGACGAATGTCTGACAGAGTATTCCTATCGGTCACATAAGACGATCTTTTCAAAGTATTACGTCTGGTGGCGGAGAAATTCGTTTCTCTTAGCTTTTGTACCCGTAATATTTTTGGGTAGATCAACTAGTGATTTGAAGGGTTTGATGATGTGGCATTCAAAGTGTATGGTGGCCAGATGTTCTAAAAGGTAGGCGTAGCCTCAAGCTTCACAACCGGGAAATGACAAAAATCGGGCAGGCAGCATGGCTATGTGGGTCGCTCCCATTAGGGTGTATAATCACCTATCTAGAGAAATTCCTTTTGTTTCTAAATCTATCGATTCTGCCCATTCGGGAACGGTGGTTTGAGCCCAACCGTTGGTGATATACATTCGATACACTCAAGCGAAATGAGTGGTCGGTCATGTGTGGGCCGGGTTGCAAGATGTTCTTGTTGAACCCAGATACATCATCGGAAGGTGGTCCCATACCTTGTCATAGTTGGAATCCAATCTCCAATAAGCGCCCGCGGTTTTGATTGTATACTATATATATGTGGAGCGTGAGATGCAAGCGTTCCACTAGATTGTTATTTACTTGTATTTAGACATTATTATAATATCAGAAAAGATATTGATTTTAAAAGTGTTTTGGGTTATAGTAAGGTAAAAACCGTCCATGTTTATGTGTGGGTTGGTCTTACTATTATCCTTTTGTTTCAAAAAGGATTTTCAAAGTTAAACCATATGGTTGGAATTACTCACACCAGTCCCATGACCGACCCAGAGTTTATTTTGTTTGTTTTTCCCTAAACTCTTGGGTGCCCAATTTTGTACGGGCAGTCAAGTGTTTCAGGCTTTACAGATATACTTGGAGGAGCTTGAAGATGAAGTTTCCACTATTGATTATTTAGAGTTATTTCCGCTGCATCAAATGTTATGTTGTACTCTGATATGGTATGTATACACAAAACAGATTTGTATTTCAAAGTTATGTTATATAATATATTTTATTCGTTCCGCTGTGAGATTCGTGTTTACTCTGATCTGCTCAGTTGTGGTTTTTCTTCTTCTTCTTCTATTCTATTAGTTCTATCTTTCTATCTCATCCTCTAACTTCTTTCTATTAATGGTCCGGTATTTTCGATGTCTGAACAGTCGACGCTGGGTTTTGTGTCGATTTTCGGAGTCGAAAAATCCCCGGGTCGTTTCAAGGTCACTGACACCACCCTAGCTAGAAAGAAACGCATGCCCTCCCTGAGGTCCTTCCTCCCGTTTCTGGTTCGTACCGGGGTGTGAGGCTCGCGAATTTACGTTATACACAAAGCTACGCCACACAGGCGGTGCTTTGATCCTCACCACAAGACTTTGCTTTTCAACAGAAGCCCTGATCACTGCATCTTAGCATGCCACACAGGCAATTCACACCGTGCAACTGATGGTTATCAATCACACAGAACGAATTCCAATGTCGGACACACAGTCCATTTGCAAGTCCGTCCTGGGTCTGAACGAAACCGGAGGCACTAAATACCTCGCAAACACTTCGATCACCACTCACGTCTGAACGATCACCACTCATTATCCATATTTCGGGATGCCTCCCAATCAGGACCTCGGTTTCCATCCAAACGAGGTGAAGAACTCCGGTCTTCGACCATCGTCTTCATCTTCGAATTTCAATCGTCGGTCAATTATTCGAAATGAGAATTAACTCGGCCTTTTCAAATAATTCACGTATATTTAGAATTTCAAATCGATTTATTTCAATGGTTAAATTATTCGACAACACCAATATTGTTCTTTAATGTAATTTTCACACCAAACACATTCAACCATCAAATACAACATAAATCGAGCAAATTCCGTTTATTTCCACTCCATATTGTTTATGGTACTTTATAATGATTTATCGCTATTTTTATTTATTTTAAAATAGCTCATTTATTCAAAACGACGCTTCGGGCCATAACGCGGCCGTGGCGCTGTTTTTCTTCAGATTTGATTTACACATATCTGAAAATCTAACCGTTGGATCTTCACAAAATTTACATCATTAGAAAGGTCTTTTCAAAACGAATCCAACGGTTCCAGTTTCGGGAAAATCCGACGGTCGGATCTCCCGGTACAATCGTTTGAAGTTTCGATTTCAAAATACGAACTGCAGCGTCGTTATTCGATTAAATACAATTATATTTATATATATAAATAAATATAATCGTTTCTGGCGCTGTTTTTCTTCAGATTTGAATTAAACATTCCAGACAATCCAACCGTTGGATTTTTACAAGGTTGGTGCCGTTGGGAAGATATTTCCAAGGCGAACCCGACGGTTGAGGTTTCGGGAAAATCCAATGGTCGGATTTCCCGTACCAGTTGTTTGAAATCATGGTTTCAAAATACGAACTACACGGCTTCGTTTCGTTTTAATTTTATTTATATTTATATATTTATATAAATATAGTTCATTCAATGATTTCCATATCGTTTTCACTTCAAATATTTTTCTAACACCTTAAAATTTTGGAAAATTTCGCCATAACCTCCCCTGCACCGGGAGCATCGGGAAATCGCAAATAGCTTTCCCGGTCCTTCTAATCTCAAAAAGAAAAAGAAAAAGCCAAGCGGCTAGCCAACAGGCTCATAAAATCATCACCCAAACAAAAC
>JASFAX010002717.1:42500-44936 GCA_030737875.1 Allium sativum | reverse complement strand
TCGTTATTTGGGTACCATATTCACTTCTTTGGGCTTCTATTGAATCGAGAAATAGGTTTGATTGTACATCTTTTTGATATATAGGGTATCCTACGGATAATTCAAATCGAAGCAATTTGATGTCTGATTCGGGCCTATATGACATGACCGATCGATAGAAATACCCCAACACTCCATCCACCTTTGTCCATATATTCCATATATCACACTAGATAGATATCATATTCATGGAATACGATTCACTTTCAAGATGCCTTGATGGTGAAATGGTAGACACGCGAGACTCAAAATCTCGTGCTAAATAGCGTGGAGGTTCGAGTCCTCTTCAAGGCATAATATTGAGAATGCTCATTGAATGAGCAATTCAATAACAGATTTCGGATCTAATCAATATTGATATACCGAGTATCTTATCTGTTGATACGAAGTATTCCGGCGATCCCCACGATCCGAGTCCGAGCTGTTGGAATTGGAACAGGTTCGGCAGCAGATCACGAAATCTTGGTGATCTTCTCTATCTAATGAATGAGGAGTCCGTTTGGAAATCGTCCGCCCCGCGCCACCCCCCGAGTATATGATTCAACAGGAATCACACAGGGGTAGATTGATAGAAACCTCTAGTAAAATACCCACCAGTACCCGTAACCCAGCGGATAAAGTACATTACATAGTACATTTTAGGGATTGGCGACTTACCCATTCAGTGACTTTGGCACTGGACGTTCCCAAAATGGGTACTATCGGGTCGGGTGAATTAGAGAATAGACAGACGCCTGTTGGCATTCCAGCTTTCCTTCTCTTTTCAGGGCCTATCCGAAAGAGAATCCAGTACCTCTTGGTCGTAAATAGGACGAACCACCTCCATGGATATCTTTGCTTCGGAACAAAACAATTCGAATTAGGCTCGGTCAACCGGAATATGTATTATCCATATGGGAGATCTTCCAATTGAGAAGATCCATCGACCTGAGACGAAGAGAAAGGTCTATCTATTTTCTTTAGTTATTCAGTTAAACCAATGATTCGTTATTGGAGCAGATAGCAACAATCGTTTCATCGGACATGCGTATTTTTTCTTTTCCGACGGATTTCCATGGTTTCATTAATGGAAATTCTTTGATGTAGTGAGTAATAGGCTCTGGTTGTTCACCGTTCAAGAATTCTTGTTTAGGCAGTTCATATCATCCATACATAGTGTTTTGATCTAAGATTTCAATTCTTCCATGCTTCAGCAGTAGCATATTGCTCCATGGAGCTAAGGTCCAAAATATGGAATAAACAAGTGTTTCCACGACTCTACCACCCGGCCAATTCTGTTCCACTTAATCCCCTTTTCATGGCCACATATCTTTACGGCTAAGGAATGGGAAATCTTTCCCCTGTTACATGAATCAAATATTTCATTTCATCCGGGAAAAGCCATCTCTTTCTCCACAATGTCTTTGCCATTTGATCCAATAGCGTTCCGTTAGATAGGAAGAGATTTGATAAATACTGATAACTCTCGGATGGAGTATTAGAACGGAAAGATCCATTAGATAATGAACTATTGGTTCTAAGCCATCTCTGGTGATGAATCAACAATTCGAAGTGCTTTTCTTGCGTATTCTTGATGAACCAGTGTCTAGATATAGATGTAGAAGAATTTGTTTGGGAAGTAATAAGCCCCTTTGACATCTCTTCATCTGCAAAGAATTCTCGACGTGAAAACACAGAGACAAAGGGCTGATCTTTGAATAGGAAAAAGAATGGATCTGCAGGGTCCCAAATGAATTGGCTTATTCGAAAAAAGCCTTGTTCTTTGGACGATCTATCTCGTGTCTGGTACTGCATGGTTCCACTCTGCAAGAACTCCGAATCATTCTCTTGAAGCTCATCCTTTTTATGATAAATGATCCGCTTGCCCCGAAATGACCCGGCCCAATAGGGAAATCCCAATTCAGTGGACCTTTCGATACAATCAAATAGATTGCCACAAGGGCGCCATATTCTAGGAGCCCAAACTATGTGATTGAATAAATCCTCCTCTATCTGTTGCGGGTCGAGGGCTCCTTCCCCTTCTTCAAACTCCGATTCGTATTTTTCATAGAAAAATCTCTGATCAACGATAGAAAAAGATCCATTTTGCATCATATCTAACGGATTCCTTGGTTCGGACCGAAGAAGTAATGTCACTCGATTATTATCAAACTGACTGCAATCCTTTTCTGTCCGTGAGGATCCCGCCAGAGCGCCTTCTACTTCTAATAGGCCACGAACTAGATCAGAAGCATTCTCAACGAATCCATAAGAAGTGATCCTATTTTTTTCATCGGATCCGGGTCCGGGTGAAGACCAAAGATCTTGAGCGACCAATCCGGCAGAACAACTCAAAAGATAAAGAAGTATCGTTAATTTCTTCATGCTCGTTCCAAGTTTGAAGTACCATTTGTACAA
>JASFAX010002717.1:0-30000 GCA_030737875.1 Allium sativum | reverse complement strand
AAAGCCGAGTACTCTACCATTGAGTTAGCAACCCAGATAAATATGTATATACAAGTGGAAAAAATGGAATTGAACTATACAACTACGTAAAAACATTGAATTTTGAATTCAAAAGAAATATAAAGGAAAGATTAGATGATCAATTAAACAAAATAGGATTGGATTAAATTAAAAACAGATAAAAAAAATGTAAAAATTTACATTTAAGGACCGCCCCCCTTTTTTAGAAAATAGAAAAAATTTTTGATTTTCGTTAAAAAAATATATCTTATATAAAAAATAGTAAATTTGGCAAACCCATAATTTGAATGAAGTAAAGGAAAAACCCATAAATAAATAAGGATCAAAATAAACAGATCTATTTATCTACGATCGAATTATATTTGTTCGACACACCATTGTCAATATGAATAAATTGTTGAGAAAAAAATAAAATAAAAAAAAATTACATAAAATAAGAATTTGTGTTGGATTGGCACAACAATAAATATGGAAAATATAAAACATAATATAGAACAAGAAAAGAGAAATTGTGAGTAAATAATTACCACACAAATTTATACTAGTTACCTTTCTTTTTTCTAATTTTTTTATTTATTTTATGAATTCTTTGAAAAATTCTGCTTTTCTTAAAATATCATGAACCGCTCCTGTAGGTTAAACACCTTTTTCAAGGAAATAACGAATAGCAGGAACGTTTAAACGTTTAAATAAGTTTGATTTTTCATTGGATCATAAAAACCCACCTTTCGAAGATATCTTCCTTCTCGTCGGGATCGAACATCAATTTCAACGATTTGATAGATCGCTCATTGGGATAGATATAGATAAATAACCCCCTCTAGAAACGTATAAGAGGTTTTCTCCTCATACGGTTCGAGAAAAAATGATTCCACTATTTCTGTATATAATGTAAAATGTATAAAAAAATTTATGACTTAGACTATGATTTAAGTTTTTCTGTTCTTACTTACATAAAAAAACTTACATAAAAAAAAATATCATTCGTACTCAATAACTCAAGTTGGATAATTCTGAAAAAGTCCGAAGGTAAATCCTTAGGCATTTCTTGAGTCGTCTCTAACCTCTTTTGTTTTGTTTCGTCTCGAATTTTTTTTTAGTCTCCATCATTATACTAAAAAAAAATATTGAGACAATTGAAAATAGTGTTTCCTTGTTCCGGAATTCTTTCTCTTTACTTTATTAAAATCATTAGGTTTAGACATTACTTCAGTGATCCTTATCCCCTTTTTCAAAACGGCAGCAACATACCTTTTGTTTTTTGTTATTTCCTTCTATGGAAAGATAATATGAACGATTTTTCCCTTGTAATGTAATATAAAAAATGTTATTTATTTTATTTCAAACTTGTTGGGATTTGAATCCTTCAATTTCAAATTTCAATTTCTATATTGAAGATATACTTAACAAAGTAGTTTAATTTATTAATTGTTACTAACCCTAGATTCACCCCCCGATAAATGAATCAATACGTTTTGCTCGAACTCCATCATGTACTATTCCTATTTACCAATCCAATACAAATTGGGTTCCTAATAGGAACAGAACAAACTATGTCGATTCAAGAGCATCTTCATTCCTATAGAAAATGGCAGATGTAAGAATACACAGTGAATTATGTCCTTCAAATCGCACGTTACTTTCTACCACATCGTTTTAAATGAAGTTTTACCATAACACTCCTCTCATTTTAAATTTTATTTTAAAACGGTATGCAATTGATTCAATATGGAATCATGAATAGTCATTGGCTCAATGATACAAAATATTTTTTATGTATGTATCTGGGGAAAGGTAAATAATTATCTGAAAGAAAGTCTAAAGGTAAATAATTATCTGAAAGAAAGTCTTATATTATAAAGGATTTAAGTTTTTTCGCCCCTCCATTCTATGGGGGGAAAGAAAGTTCTAAAAAAGAAAAAAGAAAAGTAAATCCATTTCTTTAAATCTAATTAAAATCTTCAACAGATAATTCGGGATGTTCTATTAAATTATGGAATAAATTCTTCTCGAACAAATAAACTCTAAATCTAAAAAGAATGGCCCTATGGATTTCCCAATTCCGGAGTCAAATCAGTTATTAAAAAAATATAAACTATTCCAATAACTCGAAAAAGTAATAAATTTCTCTATATTTATAATATACATTTTTCAAATTTCTTCGAGTACCCAGGTTCAAAAAAAAAAAAAAATTTTTGTTTTCATGAGTATGAAATAGAAAAGGATCCTTTTTTCTCTTTCAATTCAGAATTCCATAATGAATTACATAATACGAGAATTCAGATTTCATAGAAAAAGAGTTTTCCCAAGTAACTTACTTCAATATAACTATTAAAATAGGAGTCTCTTAATGATATACCCCAAAATTGTTTTGAATTTAGAATTCAATGAAATATCTGTATTTCTACCCATACACTCAATCGCATTTGTGAAAAACTAAATGAAAAAGTTTTCTTTTTATAGAAAAATCAGAACAAAAGGTGACACTATATCCAAGATTAAAGAAAAAAATTTCCAAACTTTAAAGATAAATTTGTTAAAGAGAAGAATCTTTCCTTTTTCATGTAGACATTCTGGGACGGAAGGATTCGAACCTCCGAATAGCGGGACCAAAACCCGTTGCCTTACCACTTGGCCACGCCCCATTTCGATTTCGAATTTCTCTTTGATACTAATAAAGACTAATATTGGTATTAGTCGTTCGTCAATCCTAATTCAAATATATATGAAATATATTACTGCTAGGATTTAACACATGAAAATATAGAAAAAAATGATTGATCATTCCATAAAATTAAATTAAGATATTGTATGAAACTAAAATTCCTTGTATTCTCATTTGAGAATGAAAGGGAAGATTTTTGATTTGAGAGCGTTCGAAGAACAAGAAGGTTTTTTGACCTACCTTTTAATTTTTCCCTCATAAAAAGAACTCAATCAAAATCTAATTTTCTAATCTACAAGAATGAAATGTTTGTTATGCTTAATATCTTTAGTTTAATCTGTATCTGTCTTAATTCTACCCTTTCTTCGAGTAGTTTTTTCTTCGGCAAATTGCCCGAGGCTTATGCCTTTTTCAATCCTATCGTAGATGTTATGCCTGTCATACCTGTACTATTTTTGCTCTTAGCCTTTGTTTGGCAAGCTGCTGTAAGTTTTCGATAAAATCTTTAATGCTCCCCAAAATTCATGATTTATACGAAACAAATTTTCTAAAAATTTTAAAGATCTTATAAATTTTACATTATGAACTCTCCATTCGAAAATAGAAATTCTTTTTCTTGTATTATATTGAATAACCGTACGGTGAGAAATTTCGATCAACTTATTTCCTCGTTCTGACCTTCCAGTAAACAAGGGCTTTCTAAAGACCCCACAACATCAAATAATGGATATGACCAAAAATACCAAAAATTTTTGGTAATGAAGGAATCAGAATCTTGCTTTTCTTATTATTATTACATTGCAAAATTACAAAAAAAAATTAGTAAAAATTACTTTTTTCAAGAAAAGACTTCATTTTCTTTTTAGTTTATTTTTGGGGCACTATGTCAACATAGTGTATGTGATAAAAAATAGGCAATCTATTTCCCTTTTCAAAAAAAATCTTGGAGATTGTGTAATGCTTACTCTCAAACTCTTTGTTTACACAGTAGTCATATTTTTTGTTTCTCTCTTCATCTTTGGATTCTTATCTAATGATCCGGGCCGTAATCCTGGACGTGAGGAATAAAAAAAAAGATTTTGAAAGTCTGAAACGATCGAGGGGAGCGGAGAGAGAGGGATTCGAACCCTCGGTACAAATAACTCGTACAACGGATTAGCAATCTGTCGCTTTAGTCCACTCAGCCATCTCTCCCAATTCAAATTGCAAATTTTTTATGTGGTGTGTGACAGGCGAAGTAAAAAAGATTGAAATTGAAAAACCTTACTTCCTTGATTTTCATTTTGTAAGAAAAGTCCATTCCCCCGGCCAGTACTTAACCAGGCCGGGTTATTACATTACTTCTGATGAATCAATCATTTCATGGATCAAATGATTTCATTTTTTATTTTTATTATATCAAATCAAAGATACTTGTTATTGAAGTTATTGAAGTGACAATAAAGATAATTTTTATCTCCATTCCAAGTGTAATTTCTTAGTATTAGTAATATAATACTATAGAAAACACTATAAAATATAATATAAAATATGAAAATGAAAGAATATTCAAATTAATAATTTTTTTTTAGTATTTATTAATTAGTATTAAGTAGTATTTTGAATTTTGAGTCTTTTTTCTCAATTTAGTTAATTATTTAACTGGAAAAAAGCACATACAGAAATAATATAATATAAAAAATGAAACACACATATGTTATAACATATATAACATAACTCTTTTATTTGTTCAAGGGACATTGAACATTTAAGATCCAATTAATCCGAGTTCGAATTCAAAAATAGGTCAGTTGAAGGGAAAGTAAAAAAAAAATGAGGAATTCGTCGTGGTTATAGCCCAGCTTCAATAATTCCTTCAATTTTAGACTGTCAGTAATGACTTATAACAATAACAAGTGAAAAATGATACTTTTTTCTTTATTATAACTTTATTAGAATTTGGTTTTTTTTACTTTCGGTACTTCGACTTCAAGTACCTCTGGTCGGGGAGGATGAAGTGTCAACGTTCAAGTTTTAATGAGTCTGATGCTATCTTAATAGCATCTCATTCCTTTGTTCGACAAAAGGTATATTCATATATAATAATGAATATGAAGCGGGTATAGTTTAGTGGTAAAAGTGTGATTCGTTCAATTAATAACTTAAAAAGTTAAGGGGTGTTTCGGGTTTTTCATATTCCGATCAAAAAAAAAACTTTATTTCCTAAAAAGAGTTTAATCCTTTTCCCCTCAATAGCATATTTGAGGAAAATAGAAATTCTCACGATTTGTATCCAAAATTCAATTTCAATTGAATAAAAGGGTTATAGAGTCACGAAGCATAATAAAAAAAAATTGGATCAAATCTTCCAATTAATATTAATAAATATAAGTAAAGGATCTATGGATGAAGATAAAAAACATAAGTGCATTTCCAATCGTAACTAGATCTTCAATTTTTGTCTTGTATAAGCTAAGATTAAAGCCAAATAGCTAGAAAATGGTAGTTTTGGTTTACTAGAACCATCAGCAAATTTTTTTAGCTCGGTGGAAACGAAATTAAATTCTTTTCCTCAGGATCCCTCGAGTGGAAATAGGGAACGAAGTAACTAGATTAGACGGATTTGAAATAATAGAATCCCCCTTCTCTAGAAGGATCATCTAGAAAGCGAGTGGCTTTGGGTGTCTTTAATAAGAAAAGCTGACATAGATGTTATGGATCTAATTTTTGTTTCTGGGAAGACATCAATTTTCCATAAAGGAGCCGAATGAAACAAAATTTTCATGTTCGGTTTTGAATTAGAGACGTTAAGAATGATAAATTAACGTCGACTATAACCCCTAGCCTTCCAAGCTAACGATGCGGGTTCGATTCCCGCTACCCGCCCCATATTCCTTATTCTTACACATCATCCATTCGAATATGCATTCTTTTTTTTTTTTTTACCTAAAAAAAAATTTGCATTTACAAAAAAAAAAAGATAAAGGGAAAATGCGAAAGAATGAAATAGGGAATGAAAAGCCGTCCATTGTCTAATGGATAGGACAGAGGTCTTCTAAACCTTGGTATAGGTTCAAATCCCTATTGGACGCAATTTTTTTCCATCTATTTTTACAGTGGCGACACCAAGAAACCCTTTTTTGAATGATTTGAATCAGAAATAATTCGCAAGAATAACTCTTGTTCTAACAATAGAATTAGAGTTATAAATTTATACTTGTTCCTCAAGTAGAAACAAATTCAGTGTGCTCCTGAATAGCTTCCTTCAAAAAGGTTTCCGCTTCCTCGGTAAATGTCTTGGTAGAAGATACAATTTCTTTGAAATTGAGGTTTATTCTTTTTTAAGTAGGTACGTAACTTAATGAGAAATTTCTTTATCTGTCCAAATTTCTAACGAATCAAGATATCCCATTTGCTCCAATATAAATTGTAGCTATCTGTTCTTCCACAGTAAGGGGGTCTGATTGGGATTGTTTAAGCAACTCGCGTAATCGTTGACCTCTTGCCAATTGATTCTGAGTAGCTTTATCGAGATCAGAAGCGAATTGTGCAAAGGCTTCTAACTCTGCGAATGAGCTAATTCCAATTTTAATTTGCCAGCTACTTGTTTCATGGCTTTAATTTGAGCTGCGGATCCCACTCTGGAAACAGAAATGGCCTACATTAATAGCAGGTCGGATTCCCGCATTGAATAAATCGGCAGATAAGAATATTTGTCCATCTGTAATGGAAATTACATTAGTAGGGATATAAGCCGAAACATCTCCAGCTTGAGTCTCAAACTATTGGTAAAGCAGGTCCATACTCCCTTCACCTAAACTGGAACTTGATTTAGCAGCTCTTTCCAAAAGGCGTGAATGCAAATAAAAAACATCTCCTGGATAAGCTTCACGACCAGGAGGTCTTCTTAAAAGAAGAGACATTTGACGATAAGCTTGTGCTTGTTTGGAGAGATCATCATAAATTATGAAGGTATGGCGTTCACGATACATAAAATATTCAGCTAAAGCCGCACCTGTATAAGGAGCAAGGTATTGTAATGTAGCAGGTGAGTCCGCGGTTTCGGCTACCACAATTGTATATTCCATTGCCCCCCGTTCCTGGAAATTAGTCACTACCTGAGCCACAGAAGATGCTTTTTGACCATAGCTACATAAACACAGATTACATTTTTCCCTTTTTGATTGAGAATCGTATCTGTGGCTACTGCTGTTTTGCCCGGTCTGTCGGTCCCCCAATAATTAATTCTCGCTGGCCGCGTCCTATAGGGATCATCGCATCAATAGCAATAAGTCCTGTTTGAAGAGGCTCATATACGGAGCGTCTTGAAATAATACCCGGAGCAGGAGATTCAATTAATCGAGATTCAGAAGCAGAAATTTCACCTCTTCCATCAATAGGTTTAGCCAGAGCATTTATAACACGACCCAAATAAGCCTCGCTTACAGGTATTTGAGCAATCCTTCCTGTTGCTTTTACAGAACTTCCCTCTTGTATCATCAAACCATCACCCATTAATACAACACCAACATTATTTGATTCCAAATTGAGAGCAATGCCTATGGTACCTTCTTCAAATTCTACTAAATCACCTGACATTACTTCATCAAGACCATGAATACGAGCAATGCCGTCCCCCACTTGAAGTACGGTACCCAGTATTCACAACTTTTACTTCTCTATTATATTGTTCAATACGTTCACGATAATATTACTAATTTCATCAGCTCGAAGAGTTACCATTAGTGTCTCTTTTTTCTTTTTCGGAAACAAAGGGAAAAAAAAATGCCTAAACTCTAAACTAAAGTAAAAAAATAGAAGGGCTAATCAGTTATTTCTTCCATTGCCCCAAGGATTCCAATATTAGCACTGATGGTATGGAAATGTAACTCGCTATTCAAACAACTATTCAGGGGCTCCTATAGCCCCCCTGTAAGGCTTGTTGGAAAACTTGTTGTCGGACCTGATTAATTGCTCTTTGTTGTTCAAAATGAAGGGTTTCATTTTTGTAATTTTCTAATTGTTCCAAACTCTCAGAGTCGCATTAATCAAATTTACTTTTTCTCGTTCTATCTCAGAATATCCATTTATTCGATATTCCTCTGCTTCCCATTTCCACTTTCCGTAAACGAGCCCGAGCTCGTTCGAGCTGCTCAATGGCCCCTTTACGCAATTCTTCCGAATTTCGAATAAGTACTCAAATCCTCCTGTTTTCGATTATCTAATAAATCATTTAATGAAAGTAGATTATCTTACCATTAATTTTACAACTTCCATGATCTCTTCCCGAACCAAACATGAATCTTTCGATTCATTTGGCTCTCACGCTCAATTTTTTATTTTATGGGCACTTTCATATCTTTTTATTTAATGTAATGAGCCTATCCTCTCTAGTTCTGTTTTGTTTGTATGCAAACATATCAAAAACCGATACAAGACCAGAATATTATAAGGACTCTTCCGACCAGACAAAAATCTCTAATTGTCAGCAAAGTTGTTTCTTTATTTAAATTTCAATGAAATTTTTTATTCAAATCCCAAAAATTTATCTTTTTATACATAGGTCGTCGATTCGGCATTGATAATAAAAGAGCGCCCTTTTATTTATTCTAGTAAAATGGTTCAAGTGATTTTATTGATATGAGTGATATATATCAGAAAAATTACCCAACTATTCGTTTTAAACCATTTCAATATTAACGTATATGGTAGAAAGAGTTACCATGTTGTGCCCGGACTTCAAACAGTTTAGCTTTAACCATGTTAATGGTCTCACTTTATTGGTTGATAGAGAATCAAAGTTGACTTACCAATAAGAACGAAATGCTATAATTCTTACATATGATTATTAATTTATTCAGAAGGAATTCGTCGAGATTGTACACTTTTTTCCTATTTATCTTATTCTAAAAAAAAAAAATATGTATATAAATAACACAAATAAATAAATATAAATAACACAAATAAATAAAGTGCAGCCGGTTGGGTCCAACCTATTCTTGAAATATACAACTCGCACACAACTCCCTTTCCAAAAAAATCAATACACCAAGCACTACACTTAGATTTATTAGATTTGTTGCTAAAATATCGGTATTAAACCCGAAACTCCCGGCAGATGGCCAGTGGCCTAAGGAAACGAAAGAATCGGTTACATTTTTCATATGCTCTCCTCTTATAGATAGGACTAACAAAGAACAGAGTTCTTTTTGTATCACTTGACTCGCCCTTTTTTGATTGATTTCTTTTTCTTAATTTTTTTCTTTGTTTTAAGTTTCCGATAAGATACTTATTAAGTTGGGTCCTAGGTCTTGTAGGAAATTGCAAACAGTTCCCCTGTTCCAACACTTCCTAAAAAGTAAAAATTCCGCCGTACTAACCGAAGGACGGGAAGGAATAAAGCGAGCAAATCCACTAATTCGTCATCCTCAAATCAGTCTATCCCGGGGTATTGTTCCAACAAATACATAAATGTAGGGAATGAAGTAGTGATATAATTCACAGAAGCAAACCGCAATGAATTAGTGTGTAATGCACTTTTTTACATTTTCGTTCTAGGATGAAATTAAACAAAAGGATTTGCAAATAAAAGTGCTAATGCCACAACGAGCCCATAAATGGTTAAAGCTTCCATAAAAGCTAGACTAAGCAATAAGGTGCCTCTTATTTTTCCTTCTGCTTCTGGTTGTCTCGCAATACCTTCTACGGCTTGGCCTGCAGCAGTACCTTGACCAACTCCAGGTCCAATAGAAGCAAGCCCTACGGCCAATCCAGCAGCAATAACGGAAGCGGCAGAAATCAGTGGATTCATGATGATAGGTTCCTCGCACCAAAAAAAAATGGTTAATGATACAATCAACCTTATTTGATCACTAAAAAATATCGAATCGAAGTAACTAAAACTTCAAAAAAAAAATATAGGGATAAACCCTATATAACTAATATATATATACTATCACATATACATTTGTTTCTTTCATAACGGAAACCGCTCGCATTTTTTTTTAATCAGATTCTAGAATAATTCGTCGAAAAATATACAGGAACTGTAGCTGGATTTATAGACATTACATATAGACATATATCTAGTGTGATCTCCCTAACCCATCCTTCGTAATATCGTCTATCTTTCCTCTTAGAACTATAGTCATATATACATATGGATTTCTTATTTCTATCTATATATGTATCCGAACCAAGTATATTTTATTGAACCATGCATTGCCTCAGTCGGGGTAAGCTTAAAAAAAGAAGACTTTTTTGAAAACTAATCAATGATGACCCTCCATGGATTCCCCTATATAAGCCGCGGCTAAAGTTGCAAAAATGAGAGCTTGAATACCGCTTGTAAATAATCCAAGAAACATGACAGGAATAGGAACTACTGAAGGTACTAAAGAAACAAGAACAACAACTACTAATTCATCCGCCAATATATTTCCGAAAAGTCGAAAACTCAGAGATAAAGGTTTTGTGAAATCTTCTAGGATGTTAATTGGTAAAAGGATTGGAGTTGGTTGAATGTATTTTCCAAAATAAGCCAATCCTTTTTTGGTAAGACCCGCATAAAAATATGCCACGGACGTGAGTAAAGCTAAAGCAACAGTAGTATTTATATCATTCGTGGGGGCAGCCAACTCTCCATGAGGTAACTGTATGATTTTCCAAGGTAAAAGAGCTCCAGACCAATTAGAAACAAAAATAAATAAGAACATGGTTCCAATAAAGGGAACCCAAGGCCCATATTCTTCTCCAATCTGAGTTTTACTCAAGTCTCGAATAAATTCAAGAATATATTCAAAGAAATTCTGCCCGTCGGTAGGAATAGTTTGTGGATTCCGAACAGTTATGATAACTGACCCTAATAAGATAGCAATTACTACCCAAGAAGTGATAAGTACTTGAGCATGAATTTGTAAACCTCCTATTTGCCAATATAAATGTTGGCCTACTTCTACACCTGATATATCGTAGAATCCTTTGAGTGTTTTAATGGAACATGGTATAACATTCATATTGCCCTCTGACAGAAATAAAACTTAAAGAAAAAAAATTATTTTGATTCAACCATCTCTTTTTCAACTTATCTACTTTCATCATTAATCATATATTTAAAATACCAAGAAATCACATAACATAATATCCCATTTTATCTATTTTTAAAAATGCAAGACAAGATATAGTAACCAATCTAAGAAATCAAAATAATTAACTAATCTTATTATTCTTAATCATAACATAATCATAATCAATGACTTCTTATATAGCTAGAACAACCCTGACAAATTGCGGATACTAATTTGTTAAGAATCAATCGGATTGAAGCTATAACGTCATCGTTGATTGGAATCGAAATATCTGCAAGATCCGGGTCACAATTTGTATCGATTAAACAAATTGTTGGAATTCCTAAAATGACACATTCTCGAAGAGCTGTATATTCTTTTTGCTGATCAACGATGATTACAATATCGGACAACCCAGTCAGATATTTGATCCCACCCGGATATGTTTGCAAAGTCGATAATTTTCTCTTCAACATTGCTGCATCTCTTTTAGGGAGACGGCTGAGTTTCCCCATCTTTTGTTCTCCTCTTAAGTCTCTGAACTTATGAAGTCTCGTTTCTGTAGTGGACCAATTCGTTAACATACCACCGAGCCATTTTTTATTAACATAATAACATCGAGCCTTTGTTGCAGCTGAGACTACTAAATCCGCTGCTTTATTTTTGGTACCAACTATTAAAAAGGTTTTCCTCGACTTGCTGCATCAAAAACAAAATCACAGGCTTCTGATAAAAAACGAGCAGTTCTAGTAAGATTTGTAATATGTATACCTTTACGCTTTGCAGAAATGTAAGGGGCCATTCTAGGATTCCATTTCTTAGTACCATGATCAAAACGAACTCCCGACTCCATCATCTCTTCCAAATGGATGTTCCAATACCTTCTTGTCATTTTTCCCGCGCTTTCTCTTTTGTTTTAGAAATAACTAATTGTTCCTACGGAACCTTATAACGAGGTTGACCATTGATACATAGTCCGTAATTTTTATTTATTATTTACTTCATTTTTTTTTTTTATTTAATTTAACAAAACTAGAAAGGAAAAAGAAAAAATATCTGCTTAGGAATTATGAAATCGCGTAAATGAATTTTCTAATGTGTCATGGAAATTCTTTGGGCTACAAGAACAAAAAAATTCTCGATGGTGTAACAAAATATCTCTCATTTCCAACTTGAATACATTTTTCTTTTTTATTTCAAAATGAATGTTTTTGTCTTGCCTTGAATGGTGCACTAATTTTTTAAATCCGGTACCGATAGGGATAATTCCCCCCAGAACTACATTTTCTTTCAGACCCTTCAACCAATCAATACGCCCCCGTAGAGCAGCTTTTGCTAAAACTCTAGCAGTTTCTTGAAAACTTGCTTCAGATATGAAGCTTTGAGTATTCAGAGACGCCCTCGTTATTCCTAATAAAATTGCCCGATAACAGATCGCTTCGTCTAAAGCACGCCCTGCTCGTTCTGCTCGCAGCAATCCGATGAATTCTCCAGGCGAAAAAACATTAGACATTCCGTCTTCTGAAACTAACACTTTTGATGTTACTTGTCGTACAATAATTTCTAGATGTCTATTATGAATCTGCACCCCTTGAGATCGATAAACCTTTTGGATCTTATTAACCAAAGAGATATGGCTTTGGGCTATAGTTAGCTCAGCTCCAATTAAGAATCCCCAAGGAATTCCAAGAATTCTTGGTATACGTTCGTTCCAACCTTCGACTCTCCTTTCAAGGTTCATCGATATTGAACCAATCGAACGCACTTCTAAGATTTGCTCCACTTTTGGAAGTCCCTGCGTTATGTCACCAGATCGGGATTTTTCATATATAAATGTAACTAATGTATCTCCTTCAGAAAGGGTTTCTCCATAATGTCCGTAAACAGTCGCTCCTGGAGTAGCCAAATACGGCTTAGCTGATCTTATAACTAAGGAATCAACATGAACAATTAAAATTTGACCAGATTTTTTTATATGTGTCCCATATTTAACTAGACATAGATTTTCACAAATAAATTGTCCAATGCTAATTATTGTGGCTGTTTCTTCACAATAATTGTGATGTAAAAAACACCAATTCAAATGGGATGGATTCAAAATGATGGTATTGCATGGGTTGGGATTATAAATCCTTCTATTTTCATCTATTAAACAGTATTTAAGTACTTCAAGTACTTGGAAAGTCGCTTTCAAATTATCAAGTATCCAATATTTGTTTACCAAGATCTGATTATGAGTTATTAAATAGTAAGCTGAATAAAAGTTCACTATTTTAGATACAATAGTACCTAGGGGACCCAACAAATCCCTAATTAGAATTATGGGATTAAATTCTTTTGCTGTGATGTTATATTTTGAACCGTTGACTGGACATGGGCCAACTCGAGAACAATTGAATGATGACAAAATTATCAAAGCCTTATTTTGATTCAACAATGTACCAATAGTTGCTTGATGCTGAGTAACTACTGAAATCTTCACTTTCGCAAAAAAAGGGTTGATATTGGTGCAATCTAATCCATTATCGGGGATCAATCCCGAACCCGCCGTATCATACCTTTTTTCCACATATGAAAGACTAGACTTTACTAACTCAATTTTTATGAAATTTTGAATCAGATCATTTGCCCTTACCTCAACAAGAGAAGCATGAACTTCTTCTATAGAACCATTTTTTTCTTGGTCCCAATTCAATACTAAGCAAGCCCGAACTAATTGAATACTTGTGTGAAAAATTCCACGAATTGACTTTCCGTTTCCATAAAGGATATAATTGACAATTCTAAGTTGAACGTTATCTTTTTCCTGCAAGAGATCTTGAGTGAAAAGTTTTGCTAAATTTATCCCATCAGCTATTTCATATGTGATTACGGGCCGAATCAAAACAAAATACTTTTTTTTAATGGGTGTGATTCGTTGGACATAAATCCAATTTTTCAAATTTTTTTTTTTTGATTCCTTAGAATTTTTTTTTTTCATTCCCGGTGGTATTAAAATGCCGCTGTGTCTAGATATCTTATCTGTCTCTCCGGGAAAATGAATATCCCCAGAAAAAATTTTCAGTTCAATACTTTTTTTTTTTACCTCCACTCGTACTAATCCACCTACTTGGCTTCTTGTATTTGTATTTAAAGCGAGTTGTGTATCTACTTCAATGATACTATTGTTCCGGACCATTAGGTACGAAGATCCAGGTAAGATATGTACCTCTTCAGGAATAAAAAAAAACCGATCCACTTTCATTTTGTATTTTGGACTAAATTCTTTTACTCCTCGATACTCAATCAAATCTTCTTTTTTTACGATTGAATCCACCTCTATGGTCCCATATTTAGTAATTCCCGAACTGTTTCTTCTATATTGTGGATCGTCAAAATAAGCAAGAATACTATTTCTATGTAAAATACCATTTGTGGGTATTTCAATCGAAATACCAAAAGAGGGTATTAGTTCTTTCTCTCCTTCTGGATTATATTGTAATTGTAATGGAATGATAAATCCATTTCTTCGCCTTTTCGCCAAAAAATCAGAATTCTCTTGGAGAATCGAAGGATATATAAAATCCAAATGCCTATTGGAGATGATTTGATCAAGTCTTGAATAGTTAAAAATTTCCCTATCTTTTTTAACAGAAGGATCCAACAATTTATGCCTTACTTGATCATTAGTAATTGAGAAGTCAGAGATATATCTTTCGTCGACAGAAAAAGAATAAAAATTAATTTGATCTTGATCTTTGTGGAGTGAAAAAGACACTATACTGGATCCGCATGGACTTCCTGATAATAGCCATAAATGACTTGTTTTTGGTAATAGATGAACGTTACTATATGTATATTCGGGTGCATGATAGACATTGGTACTCCAGTGCATTTCTCCCTCTGATTCAGAATAAATATGTTTTCGGACCTTCTCTTTAAAATGAAAAGTAGACGTTCCAGTACGAATCTCAGCAATAACTTGTTCAGATTCTACATATTGATTATTTTGAACTAAAATCAAACTTTTGGGAGGAATATTTACACTATGTAGAATATCCCGACTCTCAATAGTTACATACAAGTCTATAGAACATAGAAAAGCAGGATGCCCGTGACGGGTACGTGTGGGATGAACCAAATACTCGTTGAACTTTATTTTTCCGTTAGAAGGAGCTCGTACATGTTCGGCAGTACCGCCCGTGAATACTCCACCCGTATGAAAAGTTCTTAATGTTAGTTGAGTCCCCGGTTCCCCAATTGATTGCCCCGCAATAATACCTACAGCTTCCCCCAATTCAACCAGATCGCCGTGAGTGGAACTTCTACCATAACATAATTGACAGATCCAAGATGTATTCCTGCAAGTAAAGGGGGTTCGAATATATATCGGTTGTGCTCGAAAAGTTATGCATCGATTGGCAAGTCCAATCCCAATATCTTGATTTCGAGTGGCAATGCAACGTATCCCCATATATATATCGTCCGCTAATACACGACCAATTAGGGTCTGGACAAAAATTTTTTCTGTCACCCCATTTCGAGGACTCACGGAAATACCTCGGATAGTACCACAATCTGTTCTACGTACAATAATGTGTTGAACTACTTCAACAAGTCTGCGCGTGAGGTATCCAGCATCTGATGTTCGTACAGCAGTATCCACGACTCCTTTTCGAGCTCCGTAGCAGGAAATTATATATTCTGTCAAAGAAAGTCCTTCACGTAAATTGCTTTGAATGGGTAAATCAATCATTTGTCCTTGGGGATCCGACATCAATCCTCTCATACCTACTAATTGATGTACCTGAGATGCATTTCCTCGAGCTCCCGAAAAGGACATTAGATGAACTGGATTAGATGGATCAGTCATCCGAAAATTAGGATTCATTTCTTGTCTCAAATATTCACTTGTAGCATACCATATCTCAATGGATTGACGTAATTTTTCTACCGCGTGTACATTCCCATAATGATGGTGTTTCTCCAAAATAAAACTTTGTTGTTCAGCATCTTGGACTAACCATCCCTTAGACGGTATTGTTAAAAGATCATCAATCCCTAATGAAATAGATGTAGCCGTGGCTTGTTGGAAACCCAGAGTCTTCACTTGATCCAGGATATGTGATGTATATGCCATTCCGAAATGATCTATTAATCTGCTAATAAGTCGTTTCATAGCAGTTCCATCTATCACTTTATTGTGAAAGACCAGATCGGCTCGTTCTGCCATAAGTACCTCCATATTCCGCTGAGTAGGATTCGACAATGGACTTGAGTCAGTGATTCGAAAACTTCCTTTCCTCAATCTTGATTTACATAGAAATTAAGAAATTCTTATAATACCGATGAAATTGGATAAACCCGACTTACCAAGCAAGGAAGGACGTCTAATCGAATTTATTTATTTAGATAGCGTATAAATAGGCTCGACAAAACCCCTGTATGGCTTCTTCTATTTCTCGATAAAAAGAAACATGACCAACAGTAGTTCGAATGTATATACAACGGATTTCCTTTTTAATACTTCCTACTATTAGATAGTGTCCATAAATCTCATGATAAGTACCAAAAGATTCATATTGAACTTCGATGGGAACCTCTTTTGAGCCAATGACACGTTGATCTAGTCGCCACCGGAGCCAAAAGGGACTATCTAATTTGATTCGTTTCTGACGATAAGCCCCAAGTGCATCGTAGGAACTGCCAAAATATGATTCTTTTTCTTTCGTATACTCATAGTTATTATTATCAACTGTTTTATTTTTGTAGTTCGCACAATTATATGGATTATACCTATTTTCACAAATACCCCGCCGATTTCCCATCGTTAATACATAGAGTCCGATAAGCATATCTTGACTTGGTACAGAAATGGGATCCCCAATAGCTGGAGACAAAAGATTCATATGAGAAAACATAAGTAAGCGGGCCTCCGCTTGAGCTTCCAAAGATAAAGGTACATGAACAGCCATTTGGTCCCCATCAAAGTCTGCATTGAAGCCCTTACAAACTAATGGGTGTAAACAAATAGCGCGCCCCTCCACTAAAATGGGTTGGAACGCTTGTATACCCAATCTATGCAGGGTAGGTGCTCTATTCAACAATACAGGATGCCCCTGCATAACTTCTTGAAGTATTTCCCATACAATCGGTTCTTTTTCCCGAATTTTCCTTTTCGCAATCCCGATGTTAGAAACAATATGTTGTCTAATTAGACCACGAATTACAAATGTTTGGAAAAGCTCTATTGCTATTTCTCGAGGTAACCCACATTGATGTAATGAAAGTGAAGGACCGACGACAATGACGGAACGTCCCGAATAATCGACCCGTTTACCAAGCAGAGTCTCACGAAATCTTCCTTCTTTGCCTTCAATTACATCTGAAAATGATTTGTAAACTTTATTATGACCATCCCTCATTGGTTGTCCGCGTATCCCATTATCAAGAAGTGTATCCACAGCCTCTTGTACTAATTTTTCCTGACACATTACTAATTCTCCTGGCGTAGACCTACTTGTTGCTAATAGATCAGTAAGAGTATTGTTCCGATAGATAACTCTTCTATAGAGTTCATTAATATCTGAACTCATTAGTTTACCCCCATCTATCTGAATGATTGGTCTCAACTCAGGAGGAAGGACTGGTAATAGACATAAAACCATCCATTCTGGTTCTACATTTGTTCGGATAAAATGTTTAGCTAATTCCATGCGTCTAACCAAAAAATCCTTTCTTCTTCGAATTTTTCTATCTTCCCATTCGTTTCCAGCGGATTCTTCGTCTCCTAATTCCTTCCATTCTACCAATGAATTTTCTATAATAATTCGCAAATCTAAATCGGCTAATTGTTCTCTGATAGCACCTGCTCCTGTAGAGATTTCTCGGTTTCGAAATATCTCAAAGCCTTGGGTAGTAAAAAAAAGCGGGATGCTGTATTTCCAGGATTGGATTTCATACTCGAATAAGCCCCGTAATCGTAGGAAAGTGGGTTTTTTAGCTATGGGCCTAGCAAAAGAAAAATTTAGATAGGTTCCTATAAGATTGGATTCCCCCTTTTAAAATCGGACGTGAAGGTTTCCTCTCATCCGGCTCAAGTAGTTATACCAAATAAAGAAGGGAGTTTTTTTTACTTTGTTCGATAAAAAGAAAAGCCTACAAAGAACTACTCTTTACTCAAGTTCTCCATCCAGTAAGGACTTTATTAATTCATTTTTTTTTTTTTTTTACTTTCACTTTTTAACTTTCTGAATTTATTATTTACGACAAAATACAATTTAAATGTGAAATTATTGAGTAGTCTACTTCCCTTCAAATAATGAAAATTAAAGGAATAACTTTGGGACTCGTAAGGGATTTACTTGTCTATATATCGTTTCATTCCATTCGATCTTTTAGGTCCCTACTTACCTCGATGGCTATGTCATTATGCCCCTTGAAGCATATATGCGATAAATAGACTTCTGTAACCATGTCATATTTACTTGCTTTAACGGAACCTCTCTCTAAAAGAAATGGAATGACGCATTCCACTAAAAAATCTTTTTTTTCACGAGGTATAACTAGCAATTCCTATTTAGCTGTTACGGAATTGACCATGGATCAATTCCCCCTTCATTTGGGAATATTGAATACACCCAGAATTCTGAGCTTCATGTTATTCCTTCCAAGAACCATGTCAGAGTCGGGGGCATCCCAATCAGATTGAATGGGATGACAGTTTAGTAGTGCAAATCTGTAAAATGCGAATTTCGATCAAATCACACATCGCAATATACTAGGCCTTCTAATTCCTTAAGGGGTTTATCTAAAAGATTCGCGATATAACTAGGAAGGCGTTTCAAATACCACACATGAGTTACTGGACATGCGAGTTTGATGTATCCCATTTGATATCTTCGTATACGAGAATCAACAAATTCCACCCCACATTCTTCACAAAATTTCGGGTCCTCTTTTTCCGCTCCGATCACTCGATAATTTCCACAGGCACAAATTCCACTTTTTATGGGTCCAGAGATTCTTTCACAAAACAATCCATCTTTTTCCGGTTTATTGGTTTTATAATGAAAAGTATAGGGCTTTGTCACCTCTCCAACTATCTCCCCATTTGGTAGGATTTTGTTGGCCCAAGCCCTTATTTGTTGAGGAGACACTAATCCAATTCGAAGTTGTTGATGTTTATACCGGTCGATCATAGAATAGAAATTCTGATTCATTCGGATCAAACTTCCTTCCGATTAATCTTAAAATTCTTTTCAGATACAAGGAAATGGTTCAGTTCCAGAGCCAAAGATCGTAGTTCTCGAACGAGTAATCGAAAAGATTCTGGGGCATCCTCAGGATTAGGTACTGTTCCTCCAATGATCGTAGCACCAAGTAATTCTTGACGAGCTTTAATATGATCAGATTTATAAGTAAGCATCTCTTGTAAAATATGAGCAACACCAAATCCTTCTAGAGCCCAAACTTCCATTTCCCCTACTCGTTGCCCCCCTTGTTTAGCCCTTCCTCTAAGGGGTTGTTGTGTAACAAGTGCGTAATGCCCACTCGAACGTCCATGGATTTTATCATCAACTTGATGAATTAATTTTAGGATATAGGACCTGCCTATTAGAACAGGTTGTTCAAAAGGATCTCCTGTTCTTCCATCAAATATTCTGCTTTTTCCCGGAAACTCGGGTTCAAATACCCATGGGTTTTTTGTTTGCTTACTGGCTTCATATAATTCGGAAAACACTAGTTTTCTCGAAGCCTCTTGCTCATATCTCTCATCAAAAGGTGCTATTCTATAATGTCTCTTTAGTATATCCCCTGCTAACCCGAGCGAACATTCAAATATCTGTCCTACATTCATTCGTGAGGGTACTCCTAATGGATTGAAGACCATATCAACAGGTGTTCCATCTTGCAAGTAGGGCATATCTTGTCTAGACAAAATTTTCGAAATGATACCTTTATTCCCATGTCTTCCAGCTACCTTATCACCCACTTTGATTTCACGTTTCTGTAAAATATATACACGAATCCTTTCTGGATTATAGCTGGAACCCGTCTTTTTCTGGATCCATCTCACATCAATAACTCGACCTCTTCCGCCTATAGGTAGTTTTAGAGAAGTTTCTTTTGAAGTGGATACCTGAATGCCAAGTATGGCTCGTAATAATCTATCCTCGGGGGCATACGAGGATTCATTCGCTGTCTGAGGTGTTAATTTACCTATTAAAATATCGCCGGTTTCTATCCAAGATCCCAGCATTACAATTCCATTTCTGTCTAAATTTCGGAGTAAATGAGCCTCTAAATGGGGTATTTCCCTAGTAATTCTTTCGGGACCTTGACTTGTCACATGAGTCTGAATTTCATATTTCCGTATGTGAAAAGAAGTATAAATATCTTCAGACACTAGCCGTTCGCTAATTAGTACTGCGTCTTCAAAATTGTAACCTTCCCATGGCATATAAGCGACTAATACGTTTTTTCCTAAAGCGAGTTCCCCACCAACTGTAGCCGCCCCGTCTGCTAAAATTTGCCCCTTTTTTATACATTTACCCTGCTGAACCTGAGGTTTTTGATGCATACAAGTATTTTTGTTGGAACGTTGATACATAACTAATGGAATGCTTATAGTGTCCCCATTACTTGATAAAATGATCTTGTGAGTATCAGTATAAATGATCTTTCCTTCGCATTCAGCTATAACAGACACTCCCGAATCTAGAGCCGTTTGGCGTTCCAGCCCAGTTCCAACAATGCACTTCTCGGATCGAGAAAGAGGAACTGCTTGGCGCTGCATATTAGAACTCATTAAAGCCCGATTCGCATCATTATGCTCAATAAACGGAATGAGGGAAGCTCCAATAGAAAAATATTGGAAAGGAAAAATACTTCTAAAACGAATCTGTTCCCATGCAATAGTCAAAAATTCTTGACGGTATCGAGCCGGAACAACTTGTTCCTCTTGAACACCCCAATTCAGGGCCAAAGAATTTCCTGCGGCTACCATATAATATTCATCTCTATTTGGTGATAAATAAATTATCTGTGCCTCTTTTGATCTCTCAGACATTTCATAAAGCGGACTCTCTATAGATCCCCAAGGACCAATCCTCACATGAATAGCTAAAGATCCAATAAGTCCAACATTGATTCCTTCAGACGTGTCAATTGGGCAAATACGCCCATAGTGGCTCGGGTGTATATCTCGTATCCGAAAGCTAGCAGTTCGTCCCGTCAATCCTCCAGGACCCAAATAACTCAATTTTCGCCCATGAACAATTTGTGTCAATGGATTAGTTCGATCCAAAACTTGAGATAAAGGGTGTAGGCCAAAAAAGGATTCATAAGTGGTTGTTAATGAAGTTGAAGTTACCAAATTTTGAGGAGTCGGTATCAATTTATGTCGGATTGCTCCACATATAGTTCCTCGAATCGAATTTTCTAAACGAACAAGAGCTAATCCGAATTGATCTTGTAACAGATCTGCTACAGAACGAATACGTTTATTTTTCAAGTGATTCATATCGTCAAATGTACCCATTCCAAATTTAATTCCGATCAAATGATCCGCAGCAGCCAATAGATCTCGTGGTAACAAAAATGTATTGTTCTGAGGTATATCAAGATTCAGTCTCCGGTTCGTATTTCGTCGACCAATCCTTCCTAATTCACATTTTTGTTGAAAAAATTTCTTTTGTAATTCCTTACATAGGGACTCAGAAAATACCGGATCCCCACCGACACAAGCAAATTGTTGATAAAACTCCAAAATGGCATTTTCTTTGGATCCAATCTTCTTTTTCTCCTTATCATTCGAGAAAGACAAGAAAATTTCAGGGTAACAAACATTATCTAGAATTTCTCTTAGATTTGAACCCATAGCTGATGATAAAACTAGAATAGATATTTTTTGTTTCCTACTTACACGTGCCCATATCCTTGTTCTTCTATCAATTTCTAATTCTGATCTTCCTCCCCAATCTGATATTATAGTGCTGGTATAAACAGCATTTCCGTTATGATCCAATTCTGAACGATAGTAAATACCGGGACTTTGCAATATTTGATTGATCACAATTCTGTATATTCCATTTACTATAGAGGTTCCCAGGGAATTCATTAGAGGAATATTTCCAATAAAAACAGTTTGTTGTTGCATATCCCTACCGGTTTTCCAAATTATTCCCGCGGGGACATATAATTCAGAAGAATATGTGAGTGATTCATACACAGCATCTCTTTCCTTTATCAGGGGTTCCACCAATTGATACCTTTCCACAAATAATTGAAATTCCATTTCTTGATCTCTATCTTCAATTTTTGGAAACTTATGAAATTCTTCCGTTAAACCCTGATTAATGAACCTACAAAATCCCTCAAATTGTATCTGACTAAATCCAGGTATTGTGGACATTCCCTCATTTCCATTCCGAAGCATCTTAATCTTAAGTTTCCTATTTATTTTTATTGAAAAAATTCAATTATTGATTCACTATTCATTGACCCATATGGATCGACCTAGCAATACAATAATAGAGAATGTATATTCTGTTTACTGAATCACATAAAATTTTAGTCAACTCCATATATCTATTTCAAATTCAAACGTATGAACGGAGATGGAACGGCGGAATAAAGAAAATTTTTGGAGCAGGTTCAAATTTTTGACGGGTTAAATTGATAAAATATTTTTGAAAAAAAAAATTCTGTTACTTACACTTATGGAGCCTTGTTCAAAATTGGTACAACTTCTACCTAACGTATTAGTATGATATTACGATCCGACGGGATACCACAAAAAGGAATGATTGAGATTGAATCTCCTCTTTATATCTATATAAATGAAATAAAGACAGAATAATCAGAAGTAGTATAGAGTTTTCCCTTTTTTAACACAAAAAATGGAATTTCATGCTCCAAAAAGAATTGGCAGATTTTTTGGTAGGGAGGGAAATTTATAGAATACGCTTGAATTGTGTAACTTAATATAAATATACTAAAAAAAATATTGTATTTATTAAGTACATGTTGATACGGCTATCTATATATCACATCCTTTCTTTCACTTTCTAGAGCAACATTAACATGGATCACACTCCACCAAAATTCGTATTTTATATTCAATATTTCAATTTATTTATTCAATGAAAAATTGAAACATGAGAATTCTCTCTAGGGATATGTACATAAGAGAGAGACCCGTCTCGGTATCTGGGTAACAATTTGTGTTTTGGGGTTTACATATACACATATATATTGTTATAATTGAAATAGAAAAGTATTTTTTATTGAAAAAAAAAACATGAGATTAGTCATAAATCGGTCATAAATCAATTTTCTTTTCACTAATTTCAATTTAAAGACTAATTTAAAGTAAATTGTTAATGGTTCCAATTTGCCCTGAATTTTTCAGTCTGTCGCCAGAATTTGACTCTCAATAGAAAAGAAACGAGAAGGGAAATTATTAACTGATGTATATTTTGAGATATAATAAATCGAAGAAAATAATAGAAACCAGATAAAAAAAATGTGTTTTTGAGGATTGATTAAGTACAACGGGATTCAAGATAAAAAAAAGAGTTAGTAGTAGAAATAGAATATGGCTACTATTTTTATCCATTTTATTTTGGATCGAATTTGGCGGCATGGCCAAGTGGTAAGGCGGGGGACTGCAAATCCTTTATCCCCAGTTCAAATCCGGGTGTCGCCTGATCAACCAAAGATTTTTGATTTCTTATTCTGCCGATCTAATTCGATGAATTATTGCTCCGCAAGAAGTGGAGGCAAAGAACTAAGATCGGAAATCTCGATATACAAAGATTCCTAAGAGGCACCCCATTTTTACTACTAGAATAAAAGATTATATAAAAGACTAGCATATCAAAATAAATCTCTTAAACAATTTTTAATTTTAAGTAGCGTCTCGTGATTCTGTTGGGTATTAAATTAGATTGGATACAATGATAGGAAATAAATTTAGGGCTTGTAGAAAGGCACGAAGATACTTTGTAGTTAAACTCACGAAAGGCTATGAGTGCTCAGACATAGAATCAGAATAGTTGGTCGACTCTTATAGTATAGAGTAAAGGTAAAGTAAAAATTGAAAAAAAAAAAGAATATATGTTTGTAGTAATAGTGGCAGTGGGTTCTACCGATTCTTTCATAGAAAGACAGTAAGCTTAGATCAAATAGAAAATAGAGTGATATATAGTTGTGTATAGAAAAGGCGCGTGTATCATCTTGTACTTAATACTTCCTGATTCTACCGGAAATCTTAAAATATTGAATGAAACTTGTTGCAAATGTATTCATTGAATTGATTTGGTTCATCAATAGTCTTAAGTCAGAATACTATTTTGACTCTGTGCCATTGATTCCACTATGATTATTAAATAATAATCGAATAATTCTTTCATAGAAATAAGGGACATAATTCACATGGATATAGTAAGTCTTGCTTGGGCTGCTTTAATGGTCGTCTTTACATTTTCTCTTTCACTTGTAGTATGGGGAAGGAGTGGACTCTAGTGTTGTGGACACTACAAATACGAAATTGAGTAATCGGTTGCTCAATCGAACTGTATCAATTCTTTATTAATATTAATCGTTTTGCGAAGCCTTGCCTTAAAAAAAAGTATTCAAAATTGTACTGGAATAGAGTAATAAATCATTATCATAATTGTATTTTGCAACTCAAATCTACGCATAATATAAGATTATTTCCAACCTAATTTTTACTAAATAGTCTATATTTTATTTTTTTTTTTTCTTTTAGAAAAAAAATTAGGTTATTATGACACTATATTTTTTTTTCCACTGTAAGCGAAATGATTAGTGATTGTCCAAAGAGACCCTACACATAATAAAACTAGATCTTTCTTCCGTTAGGCTATTTACGTATCACACATTTCACATTTGTTTTAAACTTCTAGAAATTATACTTTTTTGACTCATGTTTTGTTTAAACATGAAAAACGGACAAGTTTACTCTAACCCCTTTTCCAAATCCGAAGAAGTTATCATATAACTACGCGGATCATCCATTAATTGTTCAATCAATGACTTCTTGAGATGAAAAAAAGAAATAGAATTAAAGTTTTATCTTATCTATTTTATCTTATCTATATGTACATCTACTATATACATATTGAAATTTTATCTATATGAAGCCCATATTAATATTAGTATACAATACTAGCTAGCGTGGTAGAAAGAACTATATATTATAGTTCTTTCTACCACACTAGCTTAGATACTTAATAAGCTACTTCTGTTCTGATTCCAGCTCAGCGCAATCATTTCATTTAAGACTTACAGTTTGAATTCTTTTCTTTCATTTCTTGAATCATTGAATTGAATTGAACTGCTAAGAACTGATAATTCAAATTAATCATTTTGGCTAACTGTTTTTACATAGATAATAAGTAAAAAAGCAGTAGGAATTAGAATGAACAGTGCAGTAGCAATAAATGCGAGAATATTGACTTCCATAATCTAATCTTTTTTTTTTCGCAATAACTTAACTCGGGATCTAATCCCATAGAGATGATAAATTTGATTCCTGTAAATTCAATGGGATAAATTGTATCTTGATGATACTGAATCAGATCAATATTATGAATAAAAATTTCTGATCTATCAAATCAATTTCTCGTTGAGAATTGAATAGTATAACATAAGGAGATCTTTTATCCATACAAAAAACTATTTTTGATTAGATCATAAATACCTATCATTAGGTTTTCATCCTTTTTCCACTTGTTCTTTTCTATAACCTAGCATCTTATCTTTCTTATACAATTCTTCTACTTATACATATACATAGGATTTTTTATATAGAATTATAAGGTATTATATAACCGGTATTCTCTAGGGCATACAGAGAGACGAACAGTATAAATATAAGTGAGATGTAAAAAAGGTAAGGTTAAGTCTAAAAAATCGACTATTCAAGCTTTACCTTTACTAAGAATAAGAAAAGAAAGGGGCCCCACTTGGTTTTGTTGGTCTTTTATTTTATGTTATTTTATTAGTATACTCTTTGTTTTGTTGGATTGGAACGTATACATCAAAAATTCAATGTAAAATTGGAATGAGAATGAAATAAATTGTTTCAAATCGGTGCTAAAAAAAACTTAGATTTCGAAAAGATGTGCTTTAACCTAAAAGGTACTTTGCCGGAAAATTAACTTCTATGAAGATTTAGTTCATTGTATATCATATAATAAACAAAGCTATTTTGTGTCTGTACCCCCCAAAAATCTGAGCACTCTATTCCATTTCATTTATCAAGAGCAGAATGATTGAAAAAAAAGAGTATTGGTATCTCTTAAACTTTTAATATTGAATATAGCAATAGTACCAATTGTACTAAATCCACATATATTTTTCCTTATCAATTAGTACTGGGGAAGAAAAGGAACTTCCCATATTTATCTGATGAGACATGCGAAACAAAAGAAATAATCTCCACGGTGTGAATTTGTTTGATTCCATTTTGCTCTTCGTCTTCCCTTTCGCAAAAATAGAGAAATGAATTTCTCTATTCATGAGATCCTAGTTCGGGACTGACGGGGCTCGAACCCGCAGCTTCCGCCTTGACAGGGCGGTGCTCTGACCAATTGAACTACAATCCCGGCGAGGTGTATAGCATATATATACTTAGGATTTCATAAGAATATCCTACTCGTCATGTTGGAACGTAACAGATATGCGAATGCTATATTGATATTATATCCACATAAACACGGGCTTTAGTGAAAGTGAGACAGATTATTAGTAACTAGTGATTTTTTATTTTATTATTAAATAAAAATAATCAATCTTTTAATGAGATGAAAAAAAAGATAGAGAAAAATTTTTCTTTATTTCTCTACGAAGCAGGCATTTCCCTTTCTTTTCTATAGGATAAATTAATTATATCTTACTCATGGGACGGGGTGAATTCTTGGGCCGAGCTGGATTTGAACCAGCGTAGACAGTCGTCAACGAATTTACAGTCCGTCCCCATTAACCGCTCGGGCATCGACCCAGGAAGAATTCTTTATATGCTTATTGATAATCTATGATCAACTTCCTTTCGTAGTACCCTACCCCCAGGGGAAGTCGAATCCCCGCTGCCTCCTTGAAAGAGAGATGTCCTGAACCGCTAGACGATGGGGGCATATTCGCCCGACCGTCATCATACTATAATGATAGTATGAATAGTTTTTTGGAATTGTCAATATAATCTAATGGTATGGCTAGATTTGAACAGTCTTTTTATATTCTGATTCTATAGGATTTGACTTTGAATTGAACGTTTTTTTTTTCTTCAATTTTAACTCATTGCTTCGTTTCTTGTTCAGATAAAATATGCCTATCATTATCTCACATTAAGTTAGAAAATTAAAAAACGAGAAAAATTTTATCCCTTTTCTAGGTAAATAGAATTTATTTTTCCATTATTTCTCTTATGAGTCTACTGCATAGATACATATATGCAGTAGACTCATAAGAGAAAATGGCTAAGTCATGAATTGAGCAGGCCCTTTTAACTCAGTGGTAGAGTAACGCCATGGTAAGGCGTAAGTCATCGGTTCAAATCCGATAAAGGGCTTTTTTCATGAAACTCGAGTCTTTGTCTTCGTTTTTCATCGAAAAATAAGGATATTTTTGATAATAAAAAAAAGGCAAACACTATTGTATTATTTATAATATAATGAGCTCTTATTATTTGATTTTGAGTTTTAATTAATAATTTAAAAGTTTGAACATTTAATTATTATTATGTTGACTAATTGAACTTAGTGGGTGGGGGCTTCTAGCCTGTAGTGACATAATAGTCCTTTTTATATCTTATTATTATTTATTTAAATATTCCAGGAAACATAATATAAATATTCTAGATATCCAACCCCTATTTATTAATCACAAACTAAAATATTTCTACTTCCCTATTGTTCCCACCAAACCTACCACAAAAATGGTAACTAAAAAAAAATAAGTGGACCTGACCCATTAAATCATGACTATATTGGCTATTCTGATATTTAAATTCGATATATATTAAATTGTAGAAAGCGGGTTTTTTATTTCCTTTTTTAGTTTCTTAGATCACAAAAGACAAGAATTTGTCGATATTCATGATTTGATTTTCTTGTTAATAGACGCTCTATAGGAATAAATCGCTATTCTTTTCCGATACATATAATATATATATATAAAATATATTGAAAAATGGATTTTCAATATCTTTCCTTGATTTCAAAATCTGATTCCCATATTGTTTTGTTGTTTTATTTCAGCAATGCAAATAGATAACGAAAGCGAGAAAGGGGCCTTCAGTTCCAGTTTATCATTAGTTCATTTAATATTTCATTTAGGGGCAAGGAAAAAAGAAATTTTCCTTTTTTTGTTGGACTCGTTAAAAGATATATTCTGGAATCTGAGTTACAGGACAACTTAGGGTTCAAATGGTTATTATAGTAAAGACTAGTCGAATTGCACTCATGGATTTACCTAGGTCGGTTTATCAACCAATAGAAAAAAAAAAAAAGAATTATTCTTTTTTTTTTCGAAACCCATTGTATTCTAAAGGGCATGGAACAACGAATCGTCCATACATAATTGAACTATCACATGCCCTGAAAATGAGATGACGTGTTCGGAAATGGTTGAAGTAGTTGAATAGGAGGATCACTATGACTATAGCTCTTGGTAAAATTACCAAAGAAGAAAATGATTTATTTGATATTATGGATGACTGGTTACGGAGGGACCGTTTTGTTTTTGTAGGCTGGTCCGGCCTATTGCTTTTTCCTTGTGCTTATTTCGCTTTAGGGGGTTGGTTCACAGGTACAACTTTTGTAACTTCATGGTATACTCATGGATTGGCCAGTTCCTATTTGGAAGGTTGTAATTTCTTAACTGCTGCGGTTTCTACCCCTGCAAATAGTTTAGCACATTCTTTATTACTATTATGGGGACCTGAAGCACAGGGGGATTTTACTCGTTGGTGTCAATTAGGAGGGCTGTGGACTTTTGTTGCCCTCCATGGTGCTTTCGGACTAATAGGTTTTATGTTGCGCCAATTTGAACTTGCTCGATCTGTTCAACTGCGACCATATAATGCAATCGCATTCTCTGGTCCAATTGCTGTTTTTGTTTCTGTATTCCTTATTTATCCATTGGGTCAATCTGGTTGGTTCTTTGCACCCAGTTTTGGTGTAGCAGCTATATTTCGATTCATCCTCTTCTTCCAAGGGTTTCATAATTGGACATTAAACCCATTTCATATGATGGGAGTTGCCGGAGTATTAGGCGCTGCTTTGCTATGCGCTATTCATGGTGCTACCGTAGAAAATACTTTATTCGAAGATGGTGACGGCGCAAATACATTCCGTGCTTTTAACCCAACTCAAGCTGAAGAGACTTATTCAATGGTCACTGCTAACCGCTTTTGGTCCCAAATCTTTGGGGTTGCTTTTTCCAATAAACGTTGGTTACATTTCTTTATGTTATTTGTGCCAGTAACCGGTTTATGGATGAGTGCTCTTGGGGTAGTTGGTCTGGCTTTGAACCTACGTGCCTATGACTTTGTTTCCCAAGAAATCCGCGCAGCGGAGGATCCTGAATTTGAGACTTTCTACACCAAAAATATTTTATTAAACGAAGGTATTCGTGCTTGGATGGCGGCTCAGGATCAGCCTCATGAAAACCTTATATTCCCTGAGGAGGTTCTACCCCGTGGAAACGCTCTTTAATGGAACTTTAGCTTTAGCTGGTCGTGACCAAGAAACCACCGGTTTCGCTTGGTGGGCCGGGAATGCCAGACTTATCAATTTATCTGGTAAACTACTTGGGGCTCACGTAGCCCATGCCGGATTAATCGTATTCTGGGCCGGAGCAATGAACCTATTTGAAGTGGCTCATTTCGTACCAGAGAAACCCATGTATGAACAAGGATTGATTTTACTTCCGCACCTAGCTACTCTAGGTTGGGGGATAGGTCCGGGGGGAGAAGTTATAGACACCTTTCCATACTTTGTATCTGGAGTACTTCACTTAATTTCCTCTGCAGTCTTGGGCTTTGGGGGTATTTATCACGCGCTTCTTGGACCTGAGACTCTTGAGGAATCCTTTCCATTCTTTGGTTATGTATGGAAAGATAGAAATAAAATGACGACAATTTTGGGTATTCACTTAATTTTATTAGGTATAGGTGCTTTTCTTTTAGTATTCAAGGCTCTTTATTTTGGAGGCGTATATGATACTTGGGCACGGGGGGGGGAGATGTAAGAAAAATTA